>JBBPBX010015981.1:4726-41674 GCA_038048925.1 Garcialebias charrua | reverse complement strand
ACAACTGTTACGTCCATAACGTTTCTTTGTTTCGTCCACAGACGAGCTCGGCCAACTACACCTTCATCCCGTACATGGTGACGCCGCACAACAAGGCGTACAGCTGCGAGGGCAGCCTGATGAAGGGTCTGACCGAGCTGATGCAGCCCAGCTTCGAGATGCTGCTGGGGCCCATCTGCATGCCGCTGCTGGACCGCTTCGTCCAGCTTCTCAAAGTGTCCCAGGCCAACTCGCAGTGAGTGCACCGCCGAAAGCCTTTCTGATGTCTTCAAATGGAAGCATTTGTTTTATTTATTAGCTTGTAGCTAAGAAGGGATGTTGATTATGTTTATGGATCTGGTAAGAAAGGAAGAAGTAATTACATTTAGTTTGACTTTATGATGTCAGAAATGTCACGATTTGTTTGCCAGATTGAAGTTCCTAAGAAGAAATAAAGCATTAAACGGCACCAGCTGCCATGGATAGACGTGGTGTAAAGACACATCAAACTATAAAAACAAATAGAAACCGATCATCCCGAACTACATTAAATGCTGCAATTTTAAGAAGTTCAACCCATAAGTTTTTCTAATATACAGGGAGTCCCCGACTTACGAACGAGTTCCGGACCTAAGGTCGAAAATGACGTAAGTCGGAACCCATAGCACGTGCGTTCGTAAGTCCGGATTTTCATTCGTAAGGGACTAGCGCTGCCAAACACCCGTTTTTCAACACAAATGTACATACTGGTTCATAAACATGCACAGAACTTTGTTTACAAACGGTTAGCTAACACACTTTCATCTAAAAACACCTAAAAACACATACCAGTGCTGTATTTAATGTACAACTGTACTGTTCGTAAGTCCGTTCGTAAGTCCGAGTTGCCGTAAGTCGGGGACTCCCTGTATTAATTTGTCATTCTGATATGCGGGTCCACACTCAATGTAAACAAAACACTTTTATCTGCACTTCGCTCATCTAAGCGTAAACGCCAACTGATGCATCTAAACTATTAGACGTCATCCCAAACGGCTCCTACATGGCAACACCTTTGTTCACCTGTTTTCAGTCACTTCAGCTGTTTTCAGAATCAGCTTTATGGTCATTGCAACAAAATTACATTTCAGTACAGCCCGTCCAAACAACATACATGGGAAGACGGGGGTGCCTGAGGCTGCAGCCTCAGGAGAGGTGCTGCCATTTTTCGTTAGATAAGAAAACTGCAACACGAGGGAAAGGAGAAGTTTAAAAAAAAATCATATCTCACACTGTATCCCTAACAGGACACAGTGTGAGGTTGCAAAAAACCCTCAGCGTAAAAAAAGCAGCTTACAGGTGACACGATGAGGGAGGCCAGCGACGGCGGTGGGTTAAGGTTCACAGGACAAAAAAAAAATCATAATGGTGTGAAGAGGATGGCTATAAGGTGAGAAGGGGAGGCCATCTATAAAAAAAAAAGTTCACAGGAAAAAGCAGAAGCAGGGGAAGGAGCGGGAGGAAAAAGTGTCCACCTTCGCCGAGAGCATGAAGGGAAAAAAGTTTTGTAGGTAAATAAACACAGATGGTAGCTAGAAGCTGCTCACAGAAATTACTCAAAATTTTTTATTTAATTTAAGAACACAAACTATTGATATGAGGGAAAATTGTACAGTTGTTATCGTACCTATATGTCAATGACAATATAATATGTTATTCCAGATAGGCCTGTCACGATAACAGATTTTGCTGGGCGGTTAATTGTCCCAGAAATTATTGCGATAAACAATAATATTGTTTGAAATTTGACAATAATTGGTAATTATCGTGAAATTTAACAAGAAATGTTGATTTATTTTGAGTGTAGTACATTTTTGACCACCAGATGGCAGTACAAGACTGTTTGAACTGAAGGATGGATAGTGAAGGAGCAAGCAGCATGTCTCTAAGAAAATGGGAGAGAGGCCACTTGACATGACAGGAGCTGTTTTCGATTCTCAAAATGGCGGACGCTCGGTGTGTTTTGAGCTCATTAGCATTTTTCACACAAAGCTTTTAATAAGAAATCAGTAAACAAGTTCTCCGCTTCTTTATGTAGAGAAAAACTTTTTATACGAAGGCACGGGTTTCAACCGTGAATTTTGGAGCTTGGACAAGACGGAGGTTTTTTTCCCCGAGGTCGGCCTGTTAGCTTAGCTTATAGCTTAGCTTCTCAGCTTAGCTGCTTTTAGTGATCCAAAAATGCGATTTTTGGACAATTAAAATGGATTTTAAAGAAATAAGAGAAAGGGAAGGGTCAGTGAAGAGCACCGGAGTTGAGCTTTTTGTCATCCAGTGTTTTCAGTTGAAAGAGAGAGACGCAAAGAAACGATAAAGCCGATAAATGAAAATGAGGTTGATAATTTTCATTTATCATGCGATTAATTATTGTTTATCGCGACAGGCCCAATTCCAAATCTTTAGAAGAGACTCTCAGCAGGAGCCACTTTGTGGCTCAACATGCTAAATAGCCTATATGCCACGGGGGGGGCGTGACGTACTTCCGGCAAAATGCAACACCTACCCGCCACTTCCGGTTCCCATCCACCTCCGTTGTTGCTAGCGTTAGCTCCTAGTAGCAAACCATGACAACGAGCCGAAACGGGAAGCGGCCGCGCGCTACCGGCACTACACGTGAGTACCGTTGTGTCCGCCCACCGGTGGGAACAGCTGTTCCGCGGGGGGGTTTCGGCGAACATTTATCGCGGCTATCCGTAGGGGGAACGTCGCCATAATTTTATATGGTTTTATATGTGTATAGAGTTGTTATTGGTGTGTATGCCGATGTTTTATTAATTGTATTTAGTCATTTATGTTCGTGTCTTTCCCGCTAACCGGAAGTGCGCCGTCTGTGTAATGACTGCGGAGGTGCTGGAACGGAAGCCCGTGGCATATAGGCTATTGCAATCCTGAGCTACTTGGTAAACTAAATCCTGAATTCTGATGTTCATGCATGTTGAATATTTCTCTAAATGAGAAATGGCTTCAGTGTTTTCTGAGCCATGGGGTGCACAATTCAGCACATCTGAACTCCAGTTGTTTACGTCCTCAGCTCTCGCTGAAATGCTTTGAAATTATTTGTTTTATTTCTAAGCTTTAACATCTAAGATTGTGAAATTTTACTAATTGAGCAAGTTTATTGTTGATTAAACACCTTATAGAACATTTGATGTTTGCTTTTGTGTGGACTACAGTTTATTTCACATTGCATTACGGCTTGGAGCGATATGACTCCACACTCAACGCTGCACTTATACAAATTTACATTTTATGGTGTGCTGATGAAACAACTACATTCAGACCAACATTTGTCCAGTTTTTGATCATAGATTCATTCAGAAATCCAGATTTTGTTAAAGTTGATTACATACAGGTAAATGCATGCCATGTTTCCTTTAAGTGTTTGAGGAAACACTTTGAAAATTAAAGCCAAGTTTGGAGAAAAAAGAAGCTGAAGAGAGATCTATTCAGCAAACACTAACACAGAGTTCCTCCCAAAGCAATTCAACATCACTGGTTTAAATGATTAGTGCATGTTTCAGTGGAAACGTTATTTCCTTATAACTTTAAACAGTATTTTAGTTGTGGGTTGACAGATAATTTTACAGTTTTATGCAAAATATTGTACAAAATGGATGATAAGGCAGGTTTTAGGATGACAACGAGGCTGTTAAGAGGGAAAATGAGTCTGCACCATGCTGAAGCAGTAATTAGGTGCTCATTCTGTTCAGCGCCTTTGATTTATTATCCAACCCTTCCTGTTTTTACTTTCTGTAATGATTTTTGCATGCATCCTTTGCCTTTGACTAGCATGGAGAGCTATTCTTTTAAAAAGCCATTTGCAGCATCTTTGTTGCTGGGGTAATGTCTTCACGCTCTCCTGTCAGCAGTTGCTGCAGCAGCCTGTTAGTTCCCTGCCAGAAATAGTGACTCAGGCAGAGATGAGAAACGTGTAATTAACTGAAGGTTGTTTCTTGTGGAAACCAACATGCATAAAGTCATCGCAGCGTAGCACTTCAGGCATTATTTGACCTAAATCTCTTGTTTTCCTGCATGAAAGAAAAGACCGCTATTTGTACAATGTTATTAGTAATAAAATATTAAGTGCATGAATGAGTCACTCCTCTGGTTTCAAAGGTAAATAAAGCTGAGGATCAATGGCATAGAAATGAACATTTATGCAGTGATATCTAATATTACCTTTTGAAAGCCAATCTCCAAAATAAAAGCAGAGGTTCAAGCACCAATCCCTGTGGATCTCCATGGCTAACACTGATTCATGTTTATTCACTGTTTACAAACAACAACTGGACATTTTCTGATACATTTAACAAAAACAAGCCTAATTCATTTAACCCTTTATAACAAAACAGCATGACTGGTTGTATTAAACGTAGCACAGAGACTGAGCTGTACAACAGACGCAAGTGATAATCTTAAATAAAACAATTACCGAAATGAGTTTACATGACCCGACCAAATGTTTTCTCACAAAAATAACATGATAAATACAATGAACTTGAAAGGAACAAGACAGCACCATCAAAATTAGACTTTAAGACAGTTTAAAACAACAATCGCATGTGAAAAATTACTTATTTTTTTTCACAACTTTGGGTTAAAAATGTTGTCAGACACAGTATAACTTACCTACGGTAAATGTTCATTAGTTAAGCTGAGATTGCACTGATGCATGTGGCGACAAAATAAATTCCTCTTTATTTGTCTACTAAACTCTAAAAATGCAGTTTTCTTAGTCTATATTTTTATTTGCACATTTACTGGTGGTTTTCACCGTGTCGATGGGACATATCTTTTTCTGTGCTTCCTTAGTTTTTAATTATACTAACAGAGGCCGAAGCTGCTTCCTGCATCAAGACTAACCCCTTTAACTTTATGCAGTGGCGGGAAGACAGACACAGACAGCTCAGGACTTGAACAGTCGGAGCATTTATTGCCATTTCTGCATCCTACATGTTACGATGCTACATAAAACATACAGCAAAATGAAAACATTAAACTCACCGTTGAGTTAGCGTTAGCTTCCATGATCGTCTCGGAGATGCTGTTTTCCTTCAAAATCAGTGCAACAAGCGTAACGTCACATGACTGAAAGCAGATGTGGGTGTTGGACTCTTGACATCCTTTGCTAATGTCTGTGACCTGAAGTGACCCTGCCTTTTTTTACACTGAATTTTTAGACGCTGAATTTCAGACAGCAAAATTGCAAACATGCAACGTTAAAATTTCAGTGGCATTTTTAATTAAAATCCTAGTGACTCATACTTACTTCCATAGGATTTCAACTTTTACGGGTGACTTTCTCTCGATCTTCACACCGAGCATGCCGACACAGGCTCACCTCATGCACTCGTCCTCTGTGTGCACAATTCTTACAAGTTTATTTACATACGGTACATTTTTTGCACTGTACCGATGTGTGTCAGTGCAATGCCGGAATAAACCAGAGTGCAAACTTTGTATGTTGGTTTATATTCACTAAGATGCGTGGCTAAAGAGAGGAGATGAGGACAAAAGTGTTGGCCACGCCTGCAGTATTTTCTGGTGTATAGGTTGCACCTGTATAGGTCGCATTGTCCAATTATCACCAATAGATTGGAAAAATCCCTAGATAGGTCGCACTGGTGTATAGGTCACACCTACGTTTAGCTCTGCTGCAAATGTCTGCCACAGAGAGTCAGAGTCAGAGTCAGAGAGAATTTATTGTCATTTGCACCGCATGTAGTACATGTGTTGAAAACGAGATTATGTACACAGGGTCCCAGTTACATCCAACAACAAATGCAAGAGAAAAACAATAATAACATCTAGGATTAACTAAGAGAGACATCACATCAGCTAGTAATACACTAAGCCCTAATGTAGTAGAAAAACATCATTATAAACAGCAGCACGAACATGAGCAGATGGTCACAGATGAACGCAGCAACAAGAAACAGATCAGTGTCAGTATGATGTGACATTTTGCAGTGTTTATTCTTATTATTTATTTATTCATGAGTCTGACAGCCTCAGGGTAGAAGCTGTTCCTCAGTCTAGTGGTTCTACATTTGATGCTCCTCAACCTCCGTCCCGAGGGGACGGAGGAGCGCACAGGAGGAGCGCACAGGAGCGCACAGCAAGGCTTTTAAGAAGATTAACACTTAAAAACAATTATTTGTTTGATAAAAATTATAGCAAATATGTGTCTGAGCTGAACTTTTCCTTAATAAATGAACGTAATTGTGAAATGAGCTGGATTTTACAATTTATTTCACCGAAAGTGATAACAAGCCATATATAGGTCGCACCTGAGTATAGGTCGCAGGCCATGAAAAAACCATAAAAAGGTGCGAACGATACACCGGAAAATACGGTAATAATCACTGAATTCAGATGTTTCAGTCAGGATTTAGCCAAGCCTCTAATACCCAGTGAGGAGCGATGCTTCGGCACACAAAGACATTTTGTGCGTTGGTATTCTTTCAGATTTGTACCAACACTTTACCAACATGGCCCGGTGCATTTTTTTTCCCAGACATGGTTTGAGTTTGGCATAACCAGCAGAGAGCTTAATTGCCTTAATTTCATTGTGCACCTTCAGGATGAACTAGAACAGAGACCTTCTATTCCAGCAACGCTGCCCAAACATGTACATACAGTACTTTGTATCTACAGGGGTATCAAAGTCAGTAATTAATCAAAACATGGTAAATGGACTGTACTTGTATAGCACTTTTCTATCTTATCAAGATACTCAAAGCTCTTTACAACACAATCTGTGCCTCATTTACACATTCATACAGCACTCTACTAGATCTATACATGGGGCGGCCGTGGCGTAGTGGTAATGGCAGTCGTCCCCCGATCGGAAGGTTGGAGGTCTTGCCCAGGGACACTTCAGCATGTGACTGCTGGTGGAATCGAACCCCCAACTCTTGCATTGGAGGATGACTGCTCTAACCACTCAGCCACAGCTGCCCTTACTTCAACACAAGTCAGAAACCTGACATCATTTATTGGTTACATGTTCTCCAACAAGAGTTTGACTGGCCCCATTTGACTTCTCTGTTGTTCTTTCCACCACAAGCTCAAATATTTCTGAACATTTCAAAGTTGGTCAGCCATCACAAGAAGTCTGCACTAAATAAAGTATGCTCATTTTTAAGCACAATATGAGGCAATACAAACATCTTCCATTTAAAATATCCTCTTTGAGGCCAGATAGAATCTTTACAGAACCGTATTTGGCTCTCAGTTCTGGAGTTTGACACATTCTACAAGATGAATGTGCACAAAGTCCCACAGTGACACTCCAAAATAATTGTGGAAAGCTTCCAGGGAAGAGTGGAAGCTGTTGTAGCTGCAAACATGGGACCAGCGTCATGCGATCCGTGTTAGTGTGACGGTCAGGTGTGGCCACATACTTTAGTCTAACTGGAGGTTGTTGTAGGAACAATTTAACTGTTGCAACCTTAAAGGTTGGTCTGGTTTCAAGGCTGTACCTACAGTTGTTTTTTAATGGAAAGATCAAGTTACCGTATTTTCTGGTGTATAGGTCGCACCTGTGTATAGGTCGCATTGTCCAATTATCACCAATAGATTGGAAAAATCCTTAGATAGGTCGCACCGGTGTATAGGTCGCACCTACGTTTAGCTCTGCTGCAAATGTCTGCCACAGGAGCGCACAGCAAGGCTTTCAAGAAGATTAACACTTAAAAATAATTATTTGTTTGATAAAAATTATAGCAAATATATGTCTGAGCGGAACTTTTCCTTAATAAATGAACGTAATTGTGAAATGAGCTGAATTTAAAAATGTGTTTCGCCGAAAGTTATAACAAGTATAGGTCGCACCTGTATATAGGTCGCAGGCCTTGAAAAAAAACATAAAAAGGTGCGACCTATACACCGGAAAATACGGGTAATATGGATATTGTATTACTCAGAATGCAAAGACTTTTTAACTTTATCCAAAGTTTCCTGGAGTGATCCAAGTTATGTAAAACGGTGAGGGCACTGAGCAAATGGATTGTTCTAATCATGGCAGAATTGTTCCTCGAGGAGATCTTAAAACAGTTTTAATCGGGTGCTAATTATGTTTGTGTTGGCGCAGATCAGTTTTTTTCTTGGCAGAAGGCCTCCCTTGACACACGAAACCGGAGGTGCATTTCAGACGTCGCCTTCCAAGCAGATCGTCTCTGGCATGATGTCTGACGTTTGTAAATGCACGTCTTTTTTCTGTCCCGCAGCCAGTATTACCGCGAGACCATTTTGAATGAGATCCGTAAAGCTCGCGAGCTTTACACCGGCGTGGAGCTGTCGGCCGAACTGAGCCGGATTCAGCAGCGGCTGGACAACGTGGAGTGCCTTTCAGTGGATGTCGTCATCAACCTGCTGCTGACGTACAGAGACATCCAGGTACATCTGCTCAGGCCCGATGTCCAAAAATCAACATGAGCTTCTCTTTTTTTTTGACGAAACATCCAGTGGTGTTGTCTACATTTTTGTAGTGGGTATACTGTGCTTAGAAACCAAAGTACACCAGTTAGTACAATTAAGCAAATTGAACATTTCCAAATTTCTCTGATGCTTATAATGTATTTGAATAAATGAACAACAAACTTTGCACAACAGTTGGCTTTGTATTAAAACATGTTAGCAAGCTTCAAAGTATCAAAGCAAAACATGTTCAAGTATTAAGTAGTAAGTACGGAAGTATTAATTATACAAAAAACAAGTTGAACCAATTCAATGTGTCTAAAAAATGTGTTTGTTCTCAGGCTCCTTGGGTTTCATTGGTCTTTCTGTTGCAGAGCGGTGGTTTCTTAACCATGTTGTTACTTCCTAGGCTCAGAACGATTAACCCATTTCTACTGATCATCAAGGGATGACTTACATTTGACAACAGTAGAGAAGACCTTTTATCTTTATCAGATGGATGTTTTTAAAATGCTGTTCTCACAAACAAACCTATGTCAATTATTATCAGGTGAAGCCACAGCCTGGTTAAAATGACTTGTTTTAAAAAGGTATCCAAATATTTTTGACATCATTACAATTATAGTGATAATTCTGATACTTTGAAGCTGAAATCTGTGGAAAGAACAAACAAGTATACTGGATAAGCGAATGTAATAAGAGCTGCGTACCAATAGATTGTTACAGAAGCGTTTAACTGCCGTTTAGCGTATCAATGACACGTGCCCAATGATATTGGATGGGTATACTGAAATTGTAGGCTTTTCTATTGGTTATATTCCATATGCCACCATATCATGTAGACTACACCACTGGAAACATCTGTCTGTGAAACTGATTTTTTTTCCTGTTACCTCTAGAATTACAAAAAATGTATATATAATTTGTGGAAAACTATAATGTGTTGTCTCTACACCTCATCTTTATGTTGTGGATATTTTGGACTGTCATTATGTATTTAAATGCTATGTGAAAGACTCTTTTCACTACTTTACAACAATGTATAAGTATTATTTTGTCCAACCTATTAAAATATCTCGGCACCTTCACAAAGGAAAAAGCCGAGACATGCAAGCGGAATCCCAGAAACTACAAGAAATCTAGAAATGAGTACCTTTGAATGGTGGAACGTTGTTTCCTCCTGCCTCAGTAGGGGTATTGCAATGTTTAACTACCGTACTTACCGGTAGTTCTTGGTATTGTAGATGTATGAATAGAGACAACCCTTGAGTATGTGTGAAAATCCCAGTAGATCATCAGTTTCTGAACTCCTCAGACCAAGCCAACAACCACTCCGCGTTTAAAACCACTTAAATCCTCTTTCTTCTCCATTCTGAAGCTCAGTTTGAACTCTACCAAGTTGTCTTTACCACGTCTAGATACTAAAATGCAATTATTTCTTGGTGTTAACAAGTAACTGAACAGGTGGACCTAATAAAGCGCTGAATGGACATCAAGTGTTCTTTTAGACGGCGTGTATTTAAATGGGAATAGTTTCAGAAGGCCAACACCTGAAGAAAAAACTCTGACATGCTATGAACATTATGAATAAAACCTTTTTTCTCCAGCCATCCTTTGTTAAATGCAGGGCTTGAAAAGAAACAGTTGTGTTCACATTTTGTTTTATAATCAGAACGGTCCTGCGCTTCTTTGAGTTTAATGTGACTCAAAGTAGAAGTCCCGTTTTGTTTATCAGTCAACAACAAAACGTCTTGTTTCTGCCACAGAACTAAAAGCGGGAATTGAAAATACCCTCCACCCATCCGCGAATGTTCTTAGCACAATAACTTGACAAAGAAACAAGTTACCAGCTTGCATTTTGGTATGTGGCTACATAAGAAAGTGCCCTTTCAAAAATTGGGAAACCAGGTCAAAATCTAAGATGGCCGCCACCATAGATATTTATTTACCGGTATATGTGTAAGCTTTGTGAGCTGGATAATGAGAGAAAAAGCAAAGGGCCAACTTCCTTTTTGATGCGCAACCAACCATCTTGGCCATGCATCAAAATCCAAGATGGCCGCCACCATCTTGGATTTTGTAAACAAACATTTTTACATCTTGATGTAAACCAGCTACCCCTGTCATTTGAGGAAACTATGGGTTCTAATGTTTATATTGCTTTAAAACAGGGGTGTCAAAGTCAAATACACCGAGGGCCACAAAAACAAATTTGCTACAAGCCCAGGGCCGGACTGGTTCAATGTTTATTTTAAGGGGGTGATATAAGAAAAAAAAAAATCTTCTTTCTGCACTCTTTTCATTCAATGGCCCTCATGCACGAAAATGTTCTTATTCTTATCCTAAATTTCTCCTACTTTTGTTCGTACGAAGCGTTCGTACGAACATGCCACGTCAGAACCAACAAAGTCTTCTATCCACAGGAAAAGCGTGTAAACGGGCTGCTTAAAGGTGATGAATTCCACCTGTTCTACTCACCTGCGCGTGCTCGCGTGAAGGTAATTTACATAATTTCCACCCCTCATAACACCATATAAGGCCACGCTTCCTGCCTTCTGACAGCAGGAAGTGTCCATTCATTCAAACTCAAGAAGTAAAAGGAGAACTTCACGCGTTCGGAGATCTGCTCTCAGTGGCGCTGTGGCTACCCCCCCCCCCACCCCCCGCAAGTGTCGGATGTGTTTTTGAACAGAAGCATTTTAAAATGTCTCGAAACTACAGTTAACTTCATATTAATATTGTAGTGCATGCTGTGTCTCCCGTGGGTCGTACAGTATCAGAAATCAAGAATAAATGGTTTGATCTGAAAATGGCTTCAAACAAACGTCTCGCCGCAGCACGGACAGGAGCAGTCTGCGAGATGGATGAGCAGACAAGACGCGCGATGATCCACACTCAGAACACAGATGACAGTGCGCCCGCAGTCAACAGGCAGCTTAAATAAAAAATGACATGAAACGACTGAATAAGCTGGTTTCGCTTTTTTCTCCCCTGTCTCTGCAGCGGCGCTGTGTAGGTGTGTGTGTGTGTGTGTGTGTGTGTGTGTGTGTGTGTGTGTGTGTGTGTGTGTGTGTCGACAGTGGCGCGTGGCATGGTTGCGCGGGGCGCGTTGCGTGGCACAGGTGGTCGACATGGGTGGCGCAGGGTGGTGGACGTGGGGGGGGGGGTGTTGAAGCCGCTTTAATTAAACCAATATGTGTGGTTGCATTTAATTGTTTTTAAACTCAAGATATTTTCTAAATAACGAAATATAAGTTATTAGTGGAGAAGAGGCCGTCTGGATAACAGCAGACTGGCGCTCCTAAAATATACGACAGGTCTGGACCACACGTGAATTTTGTTCGTATCTGAGAAAAATCCTAGGATACGAAAACATTGTTGGATGCCACAAATGATCCTAAATCACTCGTACGCACAGTATAAGCACAAATCTGTGCGTACGAATGGTTCGTGCATGAGGCCCAATGTTTTCTTTTTGATGAATTTGTTTTCTTTTGTCTATTTTAAATGAATGAATAAATGAATTAAATAAAATATTAAAGACCGTGTAAAGTGAATTTCAACATTTTCTTCAATAAACATTATAAATGTCATAATTGTAATCTTGTAAATGAGTAAAAAGTCTCAAAATTGTAGCTCAATTAATTTTGGAGTTATAGAGCAAACTGTGTATAAAGATATTTCTGTTTCAGGATTTTTTAGGCGTGTTTTAAATGTGACCGCGTTTCGTCACGCGGTCTTCTTAAGTATAGCCCCACCCCCTGCAGCTCCAGCCGTATAAATTCGCCTCGGTGGAGCCGTTCACTCGCGAATCGCAGATAGCATCAGATAGCAATAGCATAGATATTTTGTTCATTGTTAGCTAGCTAATCAATTATGCCTCGTTCGTGCATCTTCCCTGGATGTCGCAATGGTCAGGGCACCCGTACAAATCATAACGTGTTTTTATACCGCGTGGTTTTATACCAAGTATCTGTAATGCCTGGATAGGTCAATGGATAAAGCGCTTGCCTTCCGTCCCAAACCCCACGGGTTCAATTCCCGCATGGTACAACTTTTTATTATTTTTATTCATTCCAGATTAAAAACACACAAGAAAACTATTTACAAAAACAGCGTAACTCTTGGAAAAAGTAGCTGCTGTTACAGACAGAACTCAGATAAAAACAGAGCAGGTTTACTGGCTCTGCTGTCTGCCTCTCCACACACAGCTCAGCTGCAGGCCGCAGTACTGCGCTGAAACCACGCCCACGCGCTGACACGCCCCCACAGTTTCAGACCAAGGGAAAATTATGTTTTTTCATGATTTTTGAGACTTAATTTTATAAGGAAAACAATGTTTTTAATCAGTCAGATTTATATGGGTGATTAATAACACATATTTATGCCATGTGACAAACTAAAAACACACATTTAATTTCACTTTACACGGTCTTTAAATAGCTTTACATCTGCTAAGTTCTTGGCATAAATCAACACAGACATGTTCCTGCTTTTAGTATTTTACATTGTTTTATAATGTAGCTGTTTATGTTTTGTTTTTTTTAATACAGTTTTCTTATGATTTTTAATTAATATGCTTTTTTATGATTGTTTACTGTTGGCTGCAAGTATCAAGCTGTGAAATCCTTCATTTTCTACAGCTGATAGCTGTTGGTCATTAATTATGATGAAGTTTAGCAACTTCTCGGTGAACATTTGAGCTCCATGGCTTCAGCAATGTTTTTTTCTTGTTCCATCCGGTGCAGGCGCTCTGATTTTGGTCAGGCACTCTCAGCCTGTCCCTCCTACGAGGCGGTCAGACAGCGGGTCGGACTGGACGCAGCTGGCCGCGGTCAGTCTCCCTGTTTTGGTTCAGTGAGAGTGGCGTCCCGCTGAAGCCCCAGAGCTCGAATGTCCAACGTAAAACTAACTTGACCGCAGTTTAATGTGGCGCTGTGACTCTGCAGACATTGCACGTTGCTGTCTTGTGGTGTTAAGTGTAAAATACTTCCACACAGCGGACATGTTGCCATGAAAAGTTGGCTAGCTGTTAGCTAGCTGTTAGCTAAAGTGCTACTCACTCAGTCCGCACACTGTAGCTGGCTGCAAACTATGAAATGGATTTCCTGAATGTTACGTGAGGCGGGTCTTATTACTCTGGGTTCATGAGACACGACTCCGGATCGAATCTGCCCCACCCCTACTACCGTTGCATTGTGGGGAATGTAGTGTTGGTGCATGCAAAACACCAGTTGACGGCTGTGGCCTGCAGGCCGTTTCTAATAGTAATTAAATATCATCCAGGGGGCCATAGCTAATAAATTCACGGGCAGGATCTGGCCCACCGGCCTTGATTTTGACATATGTGCTTTAAAATATAGTTTCCTCAAATTATGGCAGCCGAAGGTTAATCTATGGTTGCCAAGGCCACCATCAGCCACCACTTTGCTCCATCCACAATTGCTTCCTCCACTCACCAGGACTATGTGCCTCCTTGTACAAGACAAAAAACTACCTCTACTGTATTCTTGTACACGGTGTAACTCCTACCCACTTGAAT
The DNA here is from genome assembly GCA_038048925.1 of Garcialebias charrua. Taxonomy (NCBI): domain Eukaryota; kingdom Metazoa; phylum Chordata; class Actinopteri; order Cyprinodontiformes; family Rivulidae; genus Garcialebias; species Garcialebias charrua. The sequence continues at coordinate 27,693 of JBBPBX010015981.1, read as the reverse complement.
ATTGTGCAAACACAACGCAGACACTGATACAAGCTGCATCAGTCCGACACCTTCGTCCCTTCAGCGGATCCTGTTTTTCCTCCAACATGAGTCACTTCAGACCACCTGCAGCGAGCAGAGACTTAAACCTTCCTACTTAACGTTTGCTTTGTAGTGGCGCTCGGTGTCCAGGTCCTCATGCTCACCGAGGGCCGTGCACAGCTGTATGAATCATTCATTTCCACAACAAGCATGGAGCATGAGCTGAATTATTCAACAAGCTGTGGGTATGCCGACTATGTAGGCAAGTAGGAGGAACAAAAACAAGAAGAGCCCTCTCACTTGTAATAAAGAGGGTTGAGTCTCAGGATGAAGGTGCTAAAAGAAGCTCATAAATGGATCAAAGATTTAGTCCGTTTGGGAAACATTCGTGCAGAAACGCCTCTGTCCATTAATTGTTACGCTAACGAAGCAGCTGCGGCAGGATGCTCATACTTTGTTCTTTCGTTACCATCCAGGACTACGAGTCCGTCGTGAAGCTGGTTGAGACTCTGGAGAAGCTCCCGACCTTTGACCCCATGGCTCACCCGCATGTCAAGTTCCACTACGCCTTTGCACTGAACCGGTGAGATGGAACGCACACAAGACACAGCGACGCACATCAACACCTGCAGAGACAGAAGTATTTAATTTGACAGATGATGCATTTGAGCACCAGCTGGAAAGGTCTGGTTTGTTCTGTAGGAGACGCTGATTTGTTGTCATGTCGCCTTTACAGGCAGTGGGCCATCATGTAATACCTTTGTTGGTCTGTTAGCAAAATATCCCATGACCCAGTAGACAGATTTTCTTGCAATTTTTAAAAAGTAAACATGGACTCTACATTTACAACTCGTTAGCTTTTGAAATTGACGTATTCAAGATGGCCACCACAGGTAATCGACTTTCCCAAACACAAAAATGGCTACGACTCTGTCATTTCAGCAGATAATGAGTTAACCTTTGGTGTGGTAGTAGCTGAGTGTCACCCCTAACACATACTGTTAATGTGTCTGGGGCATGCATATCCTATAAATACAGAAGTGGAAGAAAACATCTTAATATTTCATAAATTTGGAGTAATACACATGATTTTCAGGTGCATTTTGGTGCAGCCAAAGTGAAACAGGAAGTGACATCAAGGGGGAGCTCGTAAAAAAGGGGAACTCCCTGCTCTTTGTTTATTGAATCTAACGCATCAGATTCTTCTGTGTTGTCAGCCATTGTTTTCATGCAGGTGTTCCCATTTGTCATCACTTCCTGTTACTGCTCATGCAAATAACTCGACAACCATTCATCTCAGCGACATAGATTTTTTTTTGCAATACATTATTGTTATCTTTCCAAAAATGCATTCATATTTATTACAAAATTTTAATGTCACAGGCACTTTTAATACTAACAGATCATGCAAATATTTGTTCAAGATTTCATCATTCAAGTCAGTGGATGATTAACCTTTTTAAATTCATTCATAAATAAATTTAATTAATAAATATCATAACATAAATAACATTCATTAATAAATAACAAAAGATAACATTCATTAATAAATAACAAAACATAAATAACATTCATTAATAAATAACAAAACATAAATAACATTCATTAATAAATAACAAAACATAAATAACATTCATAAATAACATTCATTAATAAATAACTTGACATAAATAACATTCATTAATAAATAACATGACATAAATAACATTCATTAATAAATAACATGACATAAATAACATTCATTAATAAATAACATAACATAAATAACATTCATTAATAAAAAAACTACATAAATGACATTAATTAATAAATAACAAAACAAAAATAACATTCATTAATAAATAACAAAACATAAATAACAGTCATTAATAAATAATACAACATAAATAACATTTATTAATAAATAACAAAATATGAATAAAATTCATAAATAGCAAATAACATTCATTAATAAATGACGAAACATAAATATCATTCATAAATAACATAAATAACATTCATTAATAAATAGCCTGGTTGTAACCAGACCCTTGTCCTTCACTTCGCTTTGGACTAGGGTCGGGCATTCTTCCCATTGAAAACGATTTCTCCTGGAGATTTTTGAATGGACCAATCAGAGAACAGAAGGCGGAGTTTTGTTAGTTTAGCCTGGCGAGGTCCAGGCTATTCAGATAAATAGCTCAGAAACCACTCGGTGGATATTTTTTCTGCCACCAGTGTGTAATTATATGGCTCTAATTTACTGACTGTTGGCCTAGATAAAACATTTGAGATAAAATTCGATTTTTTATCATTTATTTTCGTAGCGCACCCGAGGCTGTTTGGAAAATGTCAAACCGAAACTATTTAAATCCAGCAGATTTGACCATTTCGTGAATTGATTTAGGAACTGTTAAGCTCAGGAACACTTCTGATATAACGTCAGATAAAAAATATATTTTTTATCAGCAGAGAAATAATAGTTTTTTACCTTGTTTTGATGAAAATTCCTTCGCTAATTAAGGCTAATTAATAAATAACATGACATAAATAACATTAATTAATAAATAACATAACATAAATAACGCTAATTAATTAATAACATAAATAACATTCATAAATAGCATAACATAAATTACATTCATTAATAAATAACATAACATAAGTAACATTCATTGAAAAATTACATAACATAAGTAACATTCATTGAAAAATTACATAACATAAATAACATTAATTAATAAATTACATAACATAAATAACATTCATTAATAAATAACATAACATAAATAACATTCATAAATAAATAACATAACATAAATAACTTTCATAAATAAATAACATAAATAACTTTCATAAATAAATAACCTAACTTGAATAACATTCATAAATGAATGTTATGTAATTTTTACAGTTTTGGGCTTGAATAGAATATCAGAATGATCCTTTGATCCATGTCATTGATCAGCAGCAAAATAAAAGTACACATGATACACTATAAAACTTCACACATTAAAACAAGAATAAATTAGCAATAAATAAATAAATAAAATAAATAAATAAAGAAAAGTTATAAATTGGTGACGATAAATATTGAGTGACGAACTATTCCGTTACTAAACTGTAAATATGGATATAATTTTTGAGTAAAATGACAATAATAACTTCATCATGTGTTCCTTTATATTAAAACAATTACCCACACTGGGGCTAACTTATTTACAAAAACCTTTTTTCCTTTGTCTTTTTCATTGTAACAGGTTGTTCCATACAAAAATAATTCATTTCTTATTTATTTTTATTTATCTTTTCAGGCAACAATATAAACTTTTATCTAATTAAGTTAGAAAGAAGGAGCCTAACAAAACATCTTTCATATTTATTTTTTAAATGAAACACCGGCAGACGTTCTCAAGCCAAATTTACACTACATGCGTTGCGGCTCCGCCCCGCTCCGGTCCGACCTCCGCAGCAAATACGCACCCATTATAATCAATGAGAGAATTTACACTGGCTCCGCACGGCGGCGGCGAGCAGCGGCGAGCGGACGGCAGTCCGTCAAAATTAGAAATATTTCTATTTCTGCCGGACGCCGGAGCTGTGCCGGAGTCAACTTTTGAAGATTACGTCGCACCAACAGGAAAAGGAACGAGCACAACTTCCGTATTTACAAAATAAAATCACCACGGGCGGACTAATCCTAGCTCTATACGGATTTATTTGTACAAAAATGCTGTCAAACTATCATTTATGACTACGCCTACAAACGCAATACAAGAAATAAATAAATAAATAAAGTATTTTATTCTGAAATGTAATACATCACTTCCTGTTGCTCAAACCATGTCCTGTCGCTCATTTACGAGAGAAGATCAAGGCAGCAGTCTCTACTGTTGTTCTCCTTCTTCCACCGAATGAATTGTTTTGTTCTGACTTACTTATTTATCACTTGATTTATCGCGCGATCTCGCAATTCCCGCGCATGCGTCTCGGAGCGGCGCATCCAGGCGGACCTGAGCGGAGCGGAGGTAGTGGAAACTGGACTCGCTCAGCTGCGACCTGCGGAGCGGGGCGGAGCCGGACCGCATGTAGTGTAAATTTGGCGTCAGTCTGCTCCTCCAGATGCTCGGCGCAGGTTTTTTTTCGCACCAGCTGTTTTTCTTGTAAACTTCCTGTGGTTTTCTTGCTGCAGCCACCTCAGTCACCAGCTGCGCTTTAATTTGGCGGCAAATGTTGAAAATGTTTTTTCCAAGAGGTCTTGGCAGGTTGTTGTGTCTGTTCCTGGGATATGACACCAAAACTGTTCCTGAGAGGGTTTTTTTGTGCGTGTGCTAATTTTAGAATTTTTCAGATAATCTTCACTTTTTTGTTCTCATTTCTGCTTTTCAGCCTACTGTAATTGGGCAAACGTGTTTTTCTGCTTTCTTCTGCTAATTTTTTAATTCAAAATTATTCATTTTAAAATACAACACAAAACAATCCAACAAGTTAGGCTTATACAACTTATAAATAAAATGAAAGGTAGCAGAAAGAAGAAAAAATCTTATTATATCTGCCCCCTTTTTCAAACAAGCAATTCAAACAACAATCATCTGCAAGTAACAGAACAAAAAAAGAACAATTCACTATAATTATCGAACTACAATATAACATACGTAACAGTATTTCATAAATATTTTTTGCAATAATTCAGTTTTAAGCATTTTCTTAAATGTAAACATTGATTTTGCATTTTTTACTTAATTCTCCAAACCATTCCACAATCCAGTTTAAGCTTGTTCTGCCTTTTCAGCTACATTTATAGCATATTTTAGCTCATTTCAGCTGTTTTCTGATAAATTCAAGTATTTGTGGTAAGTTCTGCTACTTTTAGCCAAATAAACTTTTTTTTTGCTAATTTCAGCTCATTATCCTCCTTTCAGCTTATTTGCTAGTTTCAGCTTTTTTGTGTATGTTATTTCAGCTACTATTTAGCTGTTTTATGCTAATATTAGCTTTTTCAGCTAATTCCACATTCTTGGATCTCATTTCAGCTCTTTACAGTTCCTTCTAGTAGTTTAAGCTTCTTTCGGCCATTTCAGCTATACTTTCAGCTGTTTTTTTGTGTGTGTGGCAATTTTTTTTTTTTTTTTTTTTTTTTTTTTTTCCATTTATAGATGGCCTCCCTTCACACCTTATAGCCATCCTCTCACTCCAATATGTATTTTTTTTTTTTTTTTTATTTATTTTTTTTTTTTTTATATAGAGAAAGAAAGAAAAGAGAAAGTGAGACAACAAAACAACAATTGTCCACAGAAAGAGCACAAGGCAAACACACCAAACCTCCGTCCACAATCCTGCAAAGCACATGACAGAACACAACAACGAAACATACAAGCATAAAGACTGATAATATTCATGACCTTGCAAAAGATTTCTATAAATACACATACCCATACCTACAAATATATATACAATATACATACATATATATTTATATTCATTTATATACCCATCTACATACATCTACTATACATCCCTGCATCCATTTGTGTGTGGTTGTGAGCATGCATAAGTGAATAAGGTTCCTCCAATAGAACATTTAGTAGCGACTGTGAAGCATCAGAGACCCGTCCCCCCAAAGCCCGAGACAGACGAAGGGGCGATCAAAGCCCAAGACCCCAGGAAGGACCCCGAGCCCAGAGTCCCCAGGACCACCCGAACAGGACGAGCCACTCGTCCACTCCCCAGATCCGACCAAGTGGAAGAACCGGACGAACCCCACCAGGGACCACACACAATGACCCCCCGGGGTCAACAGCGACAATACACAGGCCCCCGCCGGAGCCCGCTGCACCGACGTAGCCCCAGGGCCGGTCACCGAGGCTCGGGCACCGGGGACGCCCATCCCTCAGGTCCAGACCTGACAGGACCAGAGGACCCGAGCCCCACCAGGCAGCCACCAGGCCGAGCTGACAAACGCCCAAGCGCCCAGCCCCAGATAGTGAGGGCCCCAAGCACGCCCGCAGGCAGAGGAACACCCACCAGGGGGCCACGTGGCAGGAGCGCGACACTGGGTAGCCTCAGAAGTATCAGAGAGGGGGCAGTCCAAGTCCCAGCCTGACACTTAAACATTCATACACAGACACACTCATTCAGACCCACCCTCATCCTCACCCTCAGTCACAGAAAGACAAACAATAACGACACGCTCCATTCATAATCCCGATGCACACTCTATACCCCCTAGGTCCAAGACATGTACCTGCTCCCTACATGGGGCAGCCCACATCCAAACCCAGGAGGTAGACCCATTCATTCTGGGGTGGAGAGCAGCAGACGTCCAAGATCCGGCACACCCCGCGCCCTGCCGACAGGACAGGACAGGACACCCGAGTCCAAGCAGCCCCAGAGGGAGCGCACTGCCAGCCCCGCCCACGGCGAACCCGCAGGCCCCGAACCCCCCCACACCCCAGCACAACCCCTGACGGCCCACCCCCAGAATGTCCGCAAGGCAACCAGGGGGTAAGAGAAAAATAAATAAATAATATATAAATAAATACATAAATAAATAAAATTGAAATTAACAAATCAAGACCCCGACACACACACCCCCGCCCCCAAATGTACTGTTGGTGAGTGTTGTTGTAAAGTGTATTTAAAAGGGAAAGAGAAGGAGCAAAGGCTGGCATTGTACCAGTTTCCCCTCCACTCCAACTCTAACCCAGGCCCTAATTGTCTAGATGCATAATGTTGAGTGAGCATAGGCATGGGGGCGAGATTGATGTCATCCCGCCACCCATAGCCATAGTGCTCACTCCATTCCCTATATGTGACTTTTATGAAGATGTTTATGAATGAATGTCTAAAGTGTATATAAAATTGAGTCCCAGGTGCTCTTACAACAGAGATGTAAAACCATTGCAGCACACCCGAGACCCAAATTCCCTACATGTATTAATTTAAGATGAAGAGGGCGGAGGTGCGTGTTGAGGGATGGGGAGAAAAATATCTGCAGGAACAGTGCTCCCACAGCGAGTCAGCTCCCCCGCTGACCCTGCTTACCCCCCCAGCTCGCCAAGGTCCACCCAAGGAGTGAGGTAAGGAAACACCTCTCCGACCGCCAGGACATTGAGCCAAGACCAGAGAGGGACACGGCCCCGAGGGTCGCCAACAGCAGAACCAACAGCCCACACCCACCAGGGCCGCCACGACCCCTGCGAACCGCAGTCAGCCCGCCGTCCAAGAGGACACAAAATCCCACATGGACGGCACGGCCAAGAGCGCCCGCCCAACCGTCGACAGAGCCAGGAAGCATCAAGAACAGGCCCCAACCGGGGCCCGCACACCGGCCAAGTATAGTCCAAGACCATCATCCAGGACATCCACTTAATCCCCACCCCAGAAGAAATACTATACCCACCCTTCATATTAACAACTTTCAGAACACATAACACATTAGACACCCAGGCTGGGTTTGCCCGCCCCCTCCCATTGGCCACCAGTCACGCCCCCAGACACCCACCCCCCAGCATACGAACCCCAACCCACCAGCGAGCCGAGAGCCCCCGGCCAGAGCCGGGCACCAGAGCGCCAGCCAGCCCATAGCCCGGCGACCCGCCCGCCAGAGCCCAAGACCCCCGGCCCCCACCAGGCCCAAGCCCGGGGACGACACGCCCCCAGAGTCCCAAGCCCCCGGCACCCACCCCGAAACCACCCCAGCACAGCCGGGTCACCGACCGGCGACCCATGACCGCCGCCACCGACCACCCGAGGGCCCGCATGCCGCCCCCAGTAGATATCCCCCAGAACCCCCCCGGTCCTCCCCAGGTCGAAGACAAGGTCCTCCCCGCCCAAGCAGCCCTAACCCCCCGGCGCCCCAAACCCCAACCTCCCCCCCCTCCAGTCCCAATGCCCCACAAGGCCACATCCCAGACCCCCCACCCTCACTACGTAACGGAGCCGATCAAAGAATGCCAAATAGGTTGATCCAATGTGTCGGCAGATGCTGTTTCAAGACTAATATGATCTAACAGAAGATTTTTATACTGATTAATGCTAAGATTATTTTTATTTTTCCAATTTACGAGTATGGTTTTCTTTGCGATGCATAAGGCAGTGAAAAGCATATAGGATGTATTTTTTTCTAGTATAACATCTTCAAAGATACCCAATAAGCAAACAGATGGAGAGAGTGGGATATTAATTTTCAAACATTTAGACAAGTCTTCACATACCTGTACCCAGAACCTCTGAACGGGTGGACAGAACCAGAGCGCGTGAATATAATCATCAGGTGTATTACTTATGCACTGTGAGCACTTGTTAGATGGTATAAAGCCCATCTTAAACATTCGCTCCCCTGTATAATGTACTCTATAGAGAACCTTATATTGTATTAATTGTAAATTGGAGATTCTAGTCAATTTAAAAGTATTTGAACATACTTGAGACCAAATTTTTTGTTCAAAGTTGATTGATAAATCTGACTCCCATTTTTCAACAGGTAGTGCTATCGAGTCATCGATCCTAGACAATTTTTTGTATATTTTAGATAATAATTTGGGTGGTTGAAAATTAATAAACTCTAACACACATGTTGGTGTTTCCAACAATGTTTTATTAAGCTTAAATTTCTTTTTTACAATTGACTTAATTTGTTGGTATTGTAGGAAATATTTGTTATCAATGTCATATTGTATTATTAATTTATTAAATGGAATAAAGTCTATACCCTCAAATATGTGTTCTAGACATTCAATACCTTTCATTCTCCAACCTGGGAAATTTAACATATTATTTTCTTGTTGAATGTCAGGATTGTTCCAGAGAGGTGTATGTCTACATGGGAGTAGTGAAGACTTTGTCATTTTCAGATACTCCCACCATGCTGTCAGAGATGAGCTAATATTGATGCTCTTAAAGCAGACATGTCTTTTTAAATCTGTACTGATAAATGGTAGATCTGAAATCCTAATATTATTACATAAAGTTTGTTCTATATCTATCCAAGTTTCATCTAGTGCATTTGGTTTTAACCACTTTGATATATATTGTAACCTGTTTGCTAAATAGTAGTAATAAAAGTTTGGAAGTTCTAATCCTCCGGTATCTTTAGATTTTTGTAATGTTTTTAAACTAATACGCGGAGTTTTATTGTTCCAAAGGAATTTAGATATCGAAGAGTCCAGGGACTTAAACCATTCATTTGAAGGTTTATTTGGAATCATTGAGAATAAATAATTTATTCTCGGCAGCACCATCATTTTTACTGAGGCAACTCTTCCCATAAGTGATATGGGTAGAGATCTCCATCTAGTAAGATCGTCTTCAATTTTCTTTAATAGTGGGATATGATTTAATTTTATTAAATCCTCCAATTTAGGAGAGATATTAACACCTAAATATTTAATATTACCTGATTGTAGTCTTTCATTAAGAGAATTATTAAACACACAATTTATCGGAAGCACTGTAGATTTTGTCCAGTTTATAGAATAATCAGAAACTTTTGAAAATGAGTTGATTAACTTGATAACATTAGATATTGAGTTTCCTGAGTTCTCAAGAAAAAGCAAAACATCATCAGCATAAAGACTAATTTTATGTTCTATGTTTCTACCCTTTATTCCTTTAATATCAGCACTTTGCCTTATTGCTGCTGCTAAAGGTTCAATAAAAATAGCAAATAATGCTGGTGAAAGTGGGCAACCTTGCCTGGTGCCCCTCTGTAAACAGAAGCTTGAAGATAATTGATTATTTGTCCTGACGCACGCTGTTGGTGAACTATATAATATTTTTAACCAGTTAATGAAGTAATTCCCAAAACCAAATTTATTTAAGGTAGCAAATAAAAAATTCCAATTTACTCTATCGAAAGCTTTTTCAGCATCTAAAGAAAAAATAGCTGTTTCAATATTTTTAAAATACGAATACTCTATTACATTATATAATCTGCGAGTGTTTGTGTTCGAGTGTCTTCCCTTTATGAATCCGGTTTGGTCTGGATGTATAATAACAGGAGTTATCTTCTCTAGTCTTTTTGATAAGACTTTACAAATTATTTTAACATCTACATTAATAAGAGAAATTGGACGATAACTGGTAGGTAATACTGGGTCTTTGCCTGATTTTAATAAGAGACTAATGTTAGCTGAATTCATATGTGTTGGTAGCCTGCCATTTCCTTCTGACTCAAGTAGCACTCTATAGAATATCGGTTCCAGTATATCCCAGAATACTCTATAGAATTCCACTGGATAGCCATCAGGACCTGGAGATTTCTTATTAGGCATGCTTTTAATTGCTTCATGGAGCTCATCGGATGTTAATGGTGAGTCTAGTTTTGATGACTGACTAATATCTAGTTTTGGAAGTGTTACTTTCTCCAAGAATTCATTAATATCCTCGTTAGATGGATTTATTTGTGGAGTGTATAGAGTTTTATAGAAATCTTTAAAAACATCGTTTATTTTTCCCTCATCATAAAATATATTTCCATTTTCATCTTTAATACCATATATAGATGTTTTTTCTTTGTTTAATTTGAGTTGAGTGTGTGTGGCTAATTTAAGCTACAAAGTATTTTAGCTAATTTCCTAATGTACAAGGTATGTGCTCATTTCTGTTTATTTAAACCTAATTCAGCAAATATGTGTTCTTTCTGCTTTCTTCTGATAAGTTAGGCTTGTTTATCCATTTCAGCATGTTTTTAAGCTAATTTCAGCTGTTTTCAGATCAATGAAAAAACGTTGTGGTAATTTCTGCTACTTTCAGCGTAATTAACTTGTTTTCTGCTAATTTCAGCTTGTTATGCTCCATTCAGCTTATTTGCTAGTTTCAACTTTTTTGTTGTTATTTCTGCTACTATTTAGCTGTTTTATGCTAATTTTAGCTTTTTCAGCTAATTCCACATTCTTGGAGCCAGGGGCGGAGTGGGACAACTTTTCAGCCCGGGAGTTTAATGGCCAAGAGTGGCCCATTTTTTCACATTTTAAAAACATTAGGCAAAAATGTAGCCTATAATTTTTCTTAATTGCAATACAATCAACAACATTTTTTTTGTTATAATTTTTTGTTACATTTTGTTACAATTCAGCAAATCAGGTGGGGAAAAAACTAAATTAGTTGACTTAAAAAAACAGAAAAAGATAAGTCAATTCTGTGTTGCTCTTTCCATATCAGACTCAAAGATTACTGAAAAACTCAAAACATAATTTTGTTGGCTTGAACGTTGGCCAGCTGTCATGAGAAGTTTGCACTAAATACAGTGACAAAAAGATAAACCATAAAACTATTTTACAATTAAAATATTAAATTTGAGGCCAGATAAAATGTCAATGAGACCAGATTTGGCCCATGGGCCTCGAGTTTGACATGTGATCAGCATCAGTAAGGGCCTAAGAAGTGCACTAGTTTCTGCCACCATATTTGTTACTTTGTCATTGTCAATGGACATAAGAAGTTCTTTCTATGCCTCCAAATGCTCCTGGTTAAGTGTGCTTCGTAGTCTATTCTTGATTAACTTGAGAGTAGAGAAGCTTCTTTCACATGCAACCTGAGACAATGAAAGGGTCAACAAATATTTGTATGCCAGCCCTATAACTGGGTTATAGGGCTGTATATAATCTGTGAAAAGGTTATACTGTGTCAATATAAGGTAAACACAGATAACACAGTTTCTGCAAGAAGAACAAGCCCTGCTTTCAAGTTCAATCTCTGGTTCAACTGAGCCCTCCTGGCCACCCTGTTCCATCTCAGTACCTATCCTGACAGTGGACTCTTCCAGAGGGGACTTTTTGAGCCTATCCCACTGGGATGCTAGACTGGACAGCTCTGTGTGTAAAGTACTCACTGTGGCTCTCTCATCAAATCTAAGCAGATTTTTGCTTATTTCTTGAAGTGCTGAGCTCTTGAGTCCTTTAAGCCTCATCTCTGAAAAGTTTTTAGGGTCAAGACAAGCAAAATCAGAGACAAGTTTGGCATTGGTTGCAATATGTATGCATATGCATGAGTTTATTTTTATTTGTCTATTAAATGTGTTGCTTTAACATTTTTCTGTCTCCTGTTTTCACTTCACCTCATGCATTTCAGCCTCATTACGTAAATAAGGACTTGTGTGGATTTATTTATTTATTTATTTAATTACATAACACAAGTCATCTAAGAGTAAAAGTAAAAACAAAAAATATATATAGGCCTACCGGTATTTTAAGCACAGTAAAATGTAAAATTATGAATTAAAATATATAATTTGTTGGAACTAAGCTGGAAGAAAAAAACATGATGGTCAATTAATTTTAAAAACATGAGATAAAGTTCTAAAAAAGCCAAGTCTGGTCCTCTGGACATTCAACAAAAAACAAAACAAAGCAAAAAATGTCCAGAGGACCAGACTTAGCTTTTTTAGATTTTTCTACCTGGATTATTGAGCATGCATCAGGGTATGAGATAAAGTTCTCTTTTAATTTAAATTGTCCTTTGACGTTTATTTATTTATTGGTCAATTTATATATTTCTGCTTTTATTTTTAATTAAGCTATGTCCGTTTAGGTCCCACTTGACTTTCATGCAAGTTTAGTGACATAGTACAACGTTGTGACATTAGCTTAATTTATTATGCTAGTTTTTAATTTATGTCATTACCTGTTGCTTCTTCTGTCTGTCTCTTTGGAAAAATGTCTGCTTTGCACATTTGACAGCTTCCTCCTGTAACGCCTTTCTTTTCTTCAACCTGACTTTTTCAGCTCCACCTGGCCTCTTCCTGTCCATTTTTATTGCTAATTAGCAGTTTGGACTCTGCGCTGCTCCATCACCTGATGTTTTGGAAAATACGTGCTTCGGTCCTGGGTTGGACTCAACCAATGGTGAACTTTCAGGGGTGTTTTTTTTATCAAATGGTAGCTCCCAAACGGCCGGCCCTGTGCGGCGCAGTCTCTTAAAGGGATCAGCGCTTTAAGAGGCTGCAGGCTGCAGTCTCTTAAAGTGATCAGCGCTCCCTCCCTTTAAGGCTGCAGCCTGCAGCCTAAAGTCAGGGACAAGTCAATTTTGAGCAGATTTATTCAACCGTCATCATTTTCCCCGTGCGCCTATCGGCCCATTCATGACGCGGCCCATCGGGATTTCTCCCGAACCTCCCGATGGTCACTCCGCCCTTGCTTGGAGCTCATTTCAGCTCTTTACAGTTCCTATAGTAGTTTAAGCTTATTTTGGCCTTTTCAGCTACTTTCAGCATTTTTTATTGCTAATTTCAGCTATTTTAGTTAAGTTTCTAAGTTTTGTGCTCATTTCTGTTCATTTAAACCTAATATGTATTATTTCTGTTTTCTTCTACTAAGTTAAGCTTGCTCATCCATTTCTGCTACATTTCAGCTGTTTTTCAGCAACAGTTCACACTGCACTTTTGCAGGAAATGCAATTTCTCTAGTTAAGAATTGTTTTTATTCTTGGTGACAGTGGTGGGCACCGCTAATTAAAAAATTAGTTCCACAATTTCTAAAACGCTTATTAATTTTTTTAGGTCCACAATTTCAAAAGCACAAATGTCTTATGAAAATTAGGGGAAGCTAATCTAATCCGCTATTTATATATTTATATATTATATATATATTTATATATAGCCGGCAGCGTTATCAATATTTGCACTACACTGCCAACTGAAAAGTAACAAAAATGATCCTAAAAGGATGAAATTACAAAAATCAAAGGATTTATTTAATACTTTACGTACATATATTCTATTCGGCCACGAAATTAACAAAAAATAGAATGATCTTTTAATCCCTAAAACCACGTTTAAATCTCAAATACACGGGTGTGTCGCCACCGCATTTATACATAAAGTAACCCAAATACATGAAACTAACGACTCGCCGTCGAATGGTCGACACAAAACGCACAATAAAATCATCCGGCCACGTTAATTTGGCTTGAAACAGCTGGGTTCTCTACGGATTTATCCATTAGTAACCCAAAACAACCAGCTGGACACAGAGTTCAGCGTCTATAGGTAGTCAACAGATTTAATGAAAAGTAACTAAAATACATAAAAAATAACGACTCACCGTCAAATGGTCGACACAAAACACACCTTAAAATCATCCGGCCACGTTAATTTGGCTTGAAACAGCGGGGTTGTCTGCGGATTTATCCAAGTACCCAGCACAAACAGTAGCCACAGAACTAGCCCTCGAGTTCACGGTCTGACCCGGAAGATGTCAATGGAATAGTCCATTTTTAGTAGGGGGATAAAGAAATCGACCGTTTTTTTATTGCGTATTTAATGATCGTTTTCATCGTAACTATAATTATTTTTATGTTAAATGTACATTAACAAGCAGGATCAATGTTAGTGATGTAGGTGACTGCACGGGGCGAGGCGGGGCCGGGGCCACTGCTGAAATGGGACCCCCAGGCATTTACCTACATGGTAGATCCGAGTCTGTTCTCAGCTCTGCCCCCCTCCCCCTCACACCCTTCCTCCTCTCTGCTGTTTACGGTGGGGAAAAAGGTAAAACAAGCAGCATAAGAGCTTGTAAATAAGTTTATTGGTTTTTACTGATAGATAATTAGTTATTAGCGGTACTGCATTTTAAATAAAAATAGCACAAATCCGCTTATGAATTATAAAAGTTAGTCAATTCACAAAAACGCTGACAAAAAGTTTAGGTCCACTGTAAGCGGATTAGCGCTTTAGCGCTCCCTAGCGTTCATCCGCCCACCTTTGCTTGGTGACTAGTAGTTGTGAAAATCTTTGCCAGATGTTGTGGTGCTGCTTTACAGACTGAGCAGCCCCCAGCCCACATGAACCCCTGAGCCATAATAAGAGTTTAATTATTGATCAGAAACAGGCGCGCTGCTCCTTTATCACTCCGCCTGGCGGTGCGGGGCTCAGTTTGAGCGAGGAGCCCGACAGGAGTGAGGAGACGAACGGCCTTTATGTAAATTCACATAATTACCGTGGAGAGGAGAAAACAGGAAACGGAGGGAGCTCCCCGCTCCGTGCTCCTCCCTCCGACAGTTGCCATGGTGACAGCTGTCGGCTCCCGTGTTGTATTTAACCTTCGCTCCCTGGAGAGCAGCCACATCACAACCATCAGGGTTTGAGTATATCAGCTGGAAGTCTTTCAAAGTTAAACGCAAGCAATCTTTGATCAAATGTTTGAGTTGATAAAGATGGAGATTGTTAAAATACAAAATTGGTTTAAATTAAATAAGTTATCATTGAATGTTGATAAAACTAATTTTATGATATTCAGTAAAAAAAGATAACTTTGGACTTTTCTTTCTAAATTGATGGTGTTAAGATATGTAGAGTGAATGAGGTAAAGTTTCTGGGTGTAATTATTGATGATAAACTGTCATGGAAACAGCATATACATTTTGTTAAAACTAAAATATCTAAGTCCAATGCAGTATTGTATAGAGTAAGGGACTTATTGAATAATAATGCTTTGTATTTGCTTTATTATAATACAATTATAGTCCCGCATTTAACTTTTTGTGTTAACGTTTGGGGTATAGCGTGCAAAACCATAACTAAGCCTATTTTTATTCAGCAAAAAGGAGCTATAAGAATTATAACAAGAAAGCATTATAGTCATCCTTCTAGTATTTTGTTTTGTCAATTGAAATTACTTAAGTTTTATGATTTGGTAGATTATAATATTCTTTTACTCATGTATAAAGCTCAAAATTACTTACTACCATCAAACATTCAAATGTATTTTGTGTACAGGAAAAGTTGTTATAATCTAAAGGTATAATCTAAATCAAGCCACCATTGCACGATTACAACTGGTTCAGAACGCAGCTGCCCGATTTTTAACCAGCACACGCAAAAGAGAGCACATTACACCAGTCTTGGCCTCCCTTCACTGGCTACCGGTTCATCTTCGAATCCAATTCAAAATTCTCATGTATGTCTACAAATCGCTGAACAGTCTCGCCCCCGCCTATCTCTCGGATCTGATACACCCATATGTCCCTCCACGTGCTTTGAGGTCAGAGGATCAGGTACTCTTAATAGTTCCAGAAACTCGCCTTAAGCGCAGGGGTGACAGGGCGTTCTCTGTAGCAGGCCCAAGACTCTGGAACGAGTTACCGCTGCTCATCAAACAGGCCCCCTCCCTCTCGGTTTTCAAATCCCGGTTAAAAACTCACTACTACTCCATCGCTTTCAATGCCAGCTGATTTGTACTGGATCGTTTGATTTATGATCTGCAATGTTTTTATGTTTTTCGTGTTGTACTTCATTGTATGTGTTGCCTGTTGCGTGTTTGTTTGTCCAGCACTTTGGTGTGGACTTGTTCCTGTTTAAAGTGCTTTATAAATAAAATGGTATGGTATGGTATGGTAAGTTTAAAGGGTTGTTCTACTTCAACACAGGGAATAGGTCTATGGAATAATTTAGAAAACGAGGTAAAAAAAAGTGAAGTCAATGTTTATATTTAAGAAAAAGATTTAAACTATTTTGTTGAAAAGATACATATAAGTTAATTAATATCAATTGAATTCTAAACGGTAAATTTTGATGAGTTATGTATTTTGCTGTATTATGTATAGATAATTATTGTTTGAATTGATAGTTTGAATTGATTTTATTTAAGAAGGAGCAGATATGACAAGAAATTTTTCTTCTTCTGCTTCCTTTCATTTTATGTATTTTTTATTTTTATTTAATTGTCTTTGTGTTTTAAAAATTGAAATGAATAAATTAAATAAATTAAATCTCAATTCCTTTTTGGTTAAACGACATCATGAATTTGTATCTTGAGCGTTTAGTCATTGCAGATTTAAAACAGCCTTGCTATAAATTGACTATCTTAAATATGATATGTGTTTTATATAAACAAAAATAATTAGACAAAAAAAGGGTCTTAGAGTAAACAGGAAGTGTTCAGGCTCGGGTGGGAGAACATTTCATAGAAGGTACATTTCAGTCTAAAAACAAGATTTCTTCTTCTGTTGTTTGTTTTTAAGTGGTTATTATGAACTTAAATTCTCGTGGTTAAAGCAAAATCAGACATCCCCATAAATATTACATATTTAATATATGCTGGACACCTAATTGGTTTTCAATGGTTTTATTTATTTTAAATAATGTTTTTACTTGTGGATGCGTGGGTGTTTTAATTTTTAAAGCATTGTCAAAATAGTTCAAATTAATTTTCAATTCAAGATGGCCGCCACAGCTAAGCGACCTCATCGAACGGTCGTTTTTACAGATGTTGAGCTTAAAGCTTGGCGTGTCGGTGGCTGAGGGTCGTCTTCAACGCAAACTGAACACTGACGGATTGAGCAAGAGCTGCTTTCACCTGATGGAATCAGCTATTTCTGAGTTGGCAAAATATTTAGTGAACCACTGAAATGTCTGCAAATTATTTATATATGGAGTTGACCCATTTCAAAATGGCCGACACAGCTCGTCAACCTTAGTCAACATAAAATTGGCCATAATAGTTTTAGAGCCATTGAGCTAAAACTTGGTGTGGTAGTAGCTGAGCGTTATCCCCAACACTTGAAGCGCTGCACACTGAAATGTTGAGACGTCACACTCAAGTGATGACTCTCAGCTACTACCACATAAAAGTTTAGCTCAGTGTTTGTAAAACTCAGTTAGTCAGTTTTTTTATGGTTTTTATACGTTTACTGAGCTGCGGTAAACAGGTTGACTCCAAACATTTAAACTTAAAATAGCATCTAGGATTACTTTCTGGAAGCTTAATTAAAAAGGGTTCAGTGGTTTTAGATATTTTGCTAACAGACACTTGAATACACAGACTAGGTGAAAACATGTCTGGGTTATAATAATCATAAGGATTCCTCCAACATGCCCAGATCCGTCTTTGAAGCATGGAACATGGAATTCTTCTTGATAAACTATATAAATATGGTATTAGAAGGACAGCATTAAAGTGGGTAAATAGTTATTTGGAAGATCGAAAACAATTTCTTCAAATACATGACATAAGATCCAAATTTAGTAATATCACGTGTGGAGTGCCTCAGGGCTCAGTACTTGGACTCAGGTTATTTAATTTGTATGTAAATGACTTGGTTAATGTGTCAGACTTTTTTAGATGTATTTTATTTTATTTGCAGATGACACAACATTTATTTGTAAGGGTGATGATACAGAACAAATGCTGGAGTTACCGTAATACGGTCAGAATTTGTGAAAATCCAAAATTGGTTTCTTCTAAATACGTTATCATTTAATCTGGATAAAACTTATTACATGATACACAGCAACAGAAAAGCAGATGTTCACGCTCCATTTTTGGTAGATGGAACTGAAATTTGTAGAGTTAATTTGTTTTAGTGAGGTGAAATTTTTGGGTGTTATGATTGATAAGAAATTAACATGGAAATATCACATAAACAATTTCCATCCATCCATCCATTTTCTTCCGCTTATCCGGGGTCGGGTCGCGGGGGTAGCAGCCTAAGTAGGGAGGCCCAGACTTCCCTCTCCCCAGCCACTTGGAGCAGCTCCTCTGGGGGAATCCCAAGGCGTTCCCAGGCCAGCCGAGAAACATAGTCCCTCCAGCGTATCCTGGGTCTTCCTCTGGGTCTCCTCCCGGTGGGACATGCCCGGAACACCTCACCAGGGAGGCGTCCAGGAGGCATCCTAACCAGATGCCCGAGCCACCTCAACTGGCTCCTCTCGATGTGGAGAAGCAGCGGCTCTACTCCGAGTCCCTCCCGGATGACTGAGCTTCTCACCCTATCTCTAAGGGAGAGTCCAGCCACCCTGCGGAGAAAACTCATTTCAGCCGCTTGTATCCGAGATCTTGTTCTTTCGGTCATAACCCAAAGCTCATGACCATAGATGAGGGTGGGAACGTAGATCGATCGGTAAATTGAGAGCTTTGCCTTTTGACTCAGCTCTCTCTTCACCACGACAGACCGGTACAGCGCCCGCTTCACTGCGGACGCTGCACCTATCCGCCTATCGATCTCACGCTCCAGTTTTCCCTCATTCGTGAACAAGATCCCGAGATACTTAAACTCCTCCACTTGGGTAAGGACCTCCTCCCCGACCCGGAGAGGGCACGCTACCCTTTTCCGGCTCAAGACCATGGCCTCGGATTTGGAGGAACTGATCCTCATCCCGGCCGCATCACATTCAGCTGCAAACCGCTCCAGCGAAAGCTGTAGATCACGAGCTGATGAAGCCAATAGGACCACATCATCTGCAAAAAACAGAGAAGCGATTCTAAGGCCACCAAAACGGATCCTCTCAACACCTTGGCTGCGCCTAGAAATTCTGTCCATAAAAGTTATAAACAGAATCGGTGACAAAGGGCAACCTTGGCGGAGTCCAACTCTCACCGGAAACGAGCCTGACTTACTGCCGGCAATGCGGACCAAGCTCTGACACCGGTCGTACAGGGACCTAACAGCCCATATCAATGGGCCTGGTACCCCATACTCCCGGAGTACCCGCCACAGAACCCCCCGAGGGACGCGGTCGAATGCCTTTTCCAAGTCTACAAAGCACATGTAAACTGGTTGGGCAAACTCCCACGCACCCTCCAGGACCCTGTTGAGGGTGTAGAGCTGGTCTAGTGTTCCACGACCAGGACGAAAACCACACTGCTCCTCCTGAATCCGAGGTTCGACTATCCGACGGACCCTCCTCTCCAGAACCCCTGAATAGACCTTACCAGGGAGGCTTAAGAGTGTGATCCCTCTATAGTTGGAACACACCCTACGGTCCCCCTTTTTGAATAGGGGAACCACCACCCCAGTCTGCCAATCCAAGGGAACTGCCCCCGATGTCCACGCGATATTGCAGAGTCGCGTAAGCCAACACAACCCCACAACATCCAGAGCCCTAAGGAACTCAGGACGAATCTCATCCACCCCCGGAGCCTTGCCACCGCGGAGCTTTTTAACCACCTCGGCGACCTCAGCACCAGAGATTGGAGAGCCCGACCCAAAGTCCCCAGGCTCCGCTTCCTCAGTGGAAGACGTGCCAGTAGGATTGAGGAGGTCTTCGAAGTATTCCGCCCACCGACTCACAACATCCCGAGTTGAGGTCAACAGCACGCCATCCCCACCATAAATGGTGTTGGTCGCGTACCGCTTTCCCCCCCTGAGACGCCGGATGGTGGACCAGAATCGCCTCGAAGCCGTACGGAAGTCATTCTCCATGGCCTCTCCGAACTCCTCCCACGCCCGAGTTTTTGCCTCAGCAACCACCCGAGCCGCATGCCGCTTGGACTGCCGGTACCTATCTGCTGCTTCCGGGGTCCCACAGGCCAAAAAGGCCCAATAGGACTCCTTCTTCAGCTTGACAGCATCCCTCACCGCCGGTGTCCACCACCGGGTTCGAGGGTTGCCACCACGACAGGCACCAACAACCTTGCGGCCACAACTCCGATAAGCTGCCTCGACAATAGAGGCGCGAAACATGGCCCACTCGGGCTCAATGTCCCCCGCCTCCCTCGGAACGTGTTCAAAGCTCTCCCGGAGGTGGGAGTTAAAGCTCCGTCTTACGGGAGACTCTGCCAGACGTTCCCAGCAGACCCTCACAATACGTTTGGGTCTGCCAGGTCTGACCGGCATCCTCCCCCACCATCGGAGCCAACTCACCACCAGGTAGTGGTCAGTTGACAGCTCCGCCCCTCTCTTCACCCGAGTGTCCAGGACATGCGGCCGCAGATCAGATGAGACGACAACAAAGTCGATCATTGAACTACGACCTAGGGTGTCCTGGTGCCAAGAGCACATATGGACACCCTTATGCCTGAACATGGTGTTCGTTATGGACAATCCATGACGAGCACAGAAGTCCAACAACAGAACACCACTCGGGTTCAGATCAGGGGGGCCGTTCCTCCCAACCACACCCCTCCAGGTCTCACTGTCATTGCCCACGTGAGCGTTGAAGTCCCCCAGCAGAACAAGGGAGTCCCCAGGAGGCGCACCCTCCAATACCCCCTCCAAGGACTCCAAAAAGGGTGGGTAATCTGCGCTGCCGTTCGGCGCATAGGCACAAACAACAGTCAGAGCCCGTCCCCCCACACGTAGGCGAAGGGAGGCTACCCTCTCGTTCACCGGGGTGAACCCCAACGTACAGGCACCAAGATGGGGGGCAACAAGTATGCCCACTCCTGCTCGGCGCCTCTCACCAGGGGCAACTCCAGAGTGGAAGAGTGTCCAACCCCTCTCAAGGAAACTGGTTCCAGAGCCAGAGCCATGCGTTGAGGTGAGTCCGACTATTTCTAGCCGGAACCTCTCAACCTCACACACTAGCTCAGGCTCCTTCCCCACCAGAGAGGTGACATTCCATGTCCCAATGGCCAGCTTCTGTAGCCGAGGATCAGACCGCCAGGGTCCCCGCCCTCGGCCACCACCCATTCCACAATGCACCCGACCCCTTTGGCCCCTCCCACAGGTGGTGAGCCTATGGGAAGGGGGACCCACGTCTCCTCTTCGGGCTGTGCCCGGCCGAGCTCCATGGGTGAAAGCCCGGCCACCAGGCGCTCGCCAACGTGCCCCTCCTCCGGGCCTGGCTCCAGAGTGGGGCCCCGGTGACCCGCGTCCGGGCGAGGGAACATTGTTTCCATTTATATTATTCATCATAAGGGGTCATAAACAATTTGAGAACAAAAATATCTAGATAGATAGCAGTTCTGTATAAAGTAAGAGAGTTATTCACTGATAAAGCAATGTTTATGTTGTATAATGCAATAGTTGTTCCTTATTTGGTTTACTGTATTGAAGTCTGGGGTAAAGCGTGTAAAACTATAACTAATCCTTTGTTCATTTTACAGAAAAGAGCTGTACGAATTATTATGAAAAAAAAACTATAGATATCCATCGACCACTTTATTTTATCAACTGAAAATTCTGAAGTTCTATGATTTGGTTAATTATAACATTTTGTTGCTTATGTATAAGGCACATAAAGGCATGTTGACCGTTAATATTCAAACAAATTTTGTTAAAAGAGAGTGTATATTTTTGTTTGTGAAGCCTTATTTTAGTAGTAGTTTGAAGGAACGATCCACAATAATTCAGGGAATGGGATTGTGGAATGGTTTGGAAGATAACGTTAAAAATGCCAGATCACTGTATACATTTAAGAGACTGATAAAGACGAGTTTCTTGAAAGAATATGGAAATCTTTAATATAAATCTACTTAAGTTGTTGTCTGATTTGATTTAGATGTTTGAGTTTTTAATGTTTTTAATTTAGCTAGATTGTTATTGTCTTGTGAATTACATTTTAATTTAAATTTTGTAAAATATTTTGATTTACATTAGAATTAAGTAAAAAGGGGCAGTTTTCATAAGACTAGTTCTTCTTCTGCCACCTTTCATTTTATTTTATTTACATTTTATATATATATATATATATATATATATATATATATATATATATATATATATATATATATATATATATATATATACAGGTAGTCCCCGATTTACGAGCGAGATCCGTTACAACGAGGCGCTCGTAAACCGGAAATCTCGTAATTTGGAACGGCCGCCATTTCTCTCGTAAATCCGGAATTTCGCTCGTAAATTGGAACGGTTTTCGCTAGCGCGACTACAAACACTCTATTTTCATCCAAAAACTGCTTATGAGTGCATAAAAATGATCGGAAACGTGTGTCCATATGCTTAGCTAACTAACTGTGGTGAAAAAACACATGAAAACTCTAAAAAAGCTAAGTCTGGTCCTCTGGACATTCAAAAAAAAAAAAAAACAAAACAAAGCAAAAAATTGTAGAAACGTTTCGTCTTTCGTCCGAAAGACTTCCTCAGTCTGAGGTGCTGGGTTCAGCTCAGTCTTATAAATAGCACCCTCTCACAGTGTTACACAACCAGTTGGCTGATGACAGCCTGAAACCAGCTGCTCACATGATCAAGGAGGACCATCAGCCTAACAATGGATCGTTAGCACCCTGATGGTTGTTTGCTATTCACAGAGGGCTGAGTGATACCAGCAATCACAGCATTGTAGGAGG
>JBBPBX010015980.1:29680-48738 GCA_038048925.1 Garcialebias charrua | reverse complement strand
ATGCACTCATAAGCAGTTTTTCGATGAAAAACGAGTGTTCGTAGTCGCGCTAGCAAAACCGTTCCAATTTACGAGCGAAATTCCGGACTTACGAGAAGCGTGGCGGCCGTTCCAAATTACGAGATTTCCAGTTTACGAGCGCCTCGTTGTAACGGATCTCGCTCGTAAATCGGGGACTACCTGTATGTACAGGACATACACAGGACCGAAATTGCGTTTCTCTCAGTCCCTCGGTGCAACAGTAACCATCTAAACACTAAACACTAAAACATTTAATAAACATAAGCATAAAATAGTAAAATAGTAAAAAAGTGTAACACTGTCCTGAGTTTTTTCATAATAGTATAAAAGTATGAAAATTTACACCAACACTGAAACACCAAACACCCCTAAAACACCAAACACCCAATGAACATAAGCATAAAATGAAATAATAAAAGTGTAATACTGTCCTGAGTTTTTGCATAGTAGTATAAAAAGTATAAAACGTATATCTATAAAATAAACTGAAGTTTCTAGCGTTGACATTTGCAAAGAGTCATCAACATCTCCAAAAGTTTGGTCTGTGTTGTAAAAAGCTGCACTTTGAACCTGCAGAAGGAATGTTGTTGTTGGAATATGGGGAGATGTTTTGTTTTGGCTACTGGGGGGATGTTTTGAGCACACAAAAGACTTCAGCCCCAGGGGGTCACACAAACCTAATTGAATGCAAATTCCTCAATCTGTCATTTTACAGTCTCCCATGGGAGCTATATGTAAAATATGTACAAGTACATATGTTTGGTATTCCTAGTGTTAATGTGTTCAGTATTCAATTTAAAGACTGAGATTTTATTTTCTTCTTTTAATGCAAGAGGGCTCAAAGACTCTGTTAAGCGTAAGGCTGTTTTTTTATTCTGCAAAGGTCAAAAGGCTAACTGTTTTTTTCTTCAAGAGACACACTCGGAGTTAACTGATGTTAAGTTTTGGACTCAACAATGGGGTGATAAGATCATTTTTAGTCACGGCACAAATCGTTCTGCAGGAGTTGCTATTTGTTTCAATAGATGTCCAGGAAAGGTTCTTTTTCAGGAAACAGATGATGCTGGACACTGGGCAGCATGTGTTTTAGATATTGACAGTGATTTGTTCATCATTGTTAATGTTTATGGATACAACAACGACCAAAAAAACAAACAGTTATTACATCAAGTCACAACAATTATAAAAAGAATGCAGCTGAATTATCCCACTGACCATGTTGTCGCTGGGGGCGATTTCAATTTAACTCCAGATGAATGGATGGACAGATGCCCTTCAAAATACTCTCAGGTGACATTAAACCCAATCATGGATGACTTTATGAACACCAATAAACTGGTCGATGTTTGGAGAAACCTAAACTCTAACATTAAACAATTTACATGGTTCAAACCTAACGGACAATCAAGGTCAAGAATTGATTATTGGTTAATTACAGATTCTATACTTGGACACGTCACAGAAGCTGAGATCTCCTGTAGCCCTTTAAGTGATCACTGCACCATAAACCTGCGAATATCCAAAAATGAAACTAAAAATAATTTCAAAGGTTACTGGAAATTCAATGCTAACTTATTAAAGAATGACGAATATTGTAAAAGTATTAGTAAAATAATTCAAGATGTTACAAATGACACAAGTTTAGTGACAGCAATACAAAAATGGGAATTCTTCAAATTTACTGTTAGAAAATTTTCTATCTCCTTCAGTAAAAAATTACAAAAAGAGAGACAAATAGAAGAAACTAAACTAACCAAGGAACTAATCTTTTATTATCATAAATCTGACTGGAGTGAGGAAGACAAAATTAATATCAATAAGTTGCAATGTAAACTAGATGAATATTATCAAAATAAAGCTCGTGGAGCATACATACGGTCAAGAGCAAGGTGGCTGGAAGAGGGTGAGAAAAATACTTCATATTTTTTTAATTTGGAAAAACAAAGACAGATGAAAAATACAATTAACAGTCTCATAATTAACGGTGAGGAAGTTACAGAAACAAAACAAATATCCAGAGAAGTTCATGACTTTTACTGTAATCTGTTTACATCCTCATATTCAAAACAAGACTCAGAATCCTTTTTTATAAAAATTAAAAATGTTATCCCTAACATTGATGAAACATTTAGGTCCATTTGTGAAGAAGATTTTCAAATAGAAGAATTTGACTGTGTTATTAAAAAAGTAGCATCAGATAAAGCTCCTGGCTCAGATGGTATTACCGCAAATTTTTATAAATTCTTTTGGAAGGACATAAAAATACTGTTGTTTGAAGCAGTTATGGAATGTATTCATAAAAAAGAATTGATGACAACAATGAAACAAGGTGTCATCATATTGATACCCAAACCAGGAAAAGATAAAAGAAACTTGAATAATTTAAGACCCATCACACTTCTCAACACAGATTATAAAATATTTACTACAGTTCTTGCAGCTCGGTTAAAAGAAGGTTTATCTGATATAATTAGCTCGACTCAGTCTGGTTTTCTCAAAGGTAGATCAATTAATAACAATATTCGTCTGGTTCTAGATTTAATTGAATATGCCCATTTAATTCCTGATGACGGTATGATCTTATTTCTGGATTTTCAGAAAGCCTTTGATTCGGTGGAACATCCTTTCATTTTTGAAACATTCAAACATTTTGGCTTTGGTGAGAAGTTTTTAAACATAATCAAAATGCTGCATACAGATGTTAACAGCTGTGTTTCCTTAGCAGAAGGAACAAGTCCCAGATTCACAATAAAAAGAGGGATTAGACAAGGATGCAGTGTTTCACCTCTCCTGTTTATCACCGTTACGGAGCTCTTGGCTGTCTCTATAAGAAACTCCAGTCTTCTTGGTTTACAAATTATGAATCAAAATATTATCATAAGTCAGCTAGCAGACGATACGACTCTATTTCTAAAAAATAAAGATCAGATTCCACTGGCTATCCAAACAGTAGAAGCATTCTCTAAAGCATCAGGACTAAAGTTAAATTTGGAAAAATGTGAATTAATGAGTATTCATGATTGTTCTCAATCATCTTTTCACAACATACCGGTCAAACTGGAGGTTCGATACCTGGGCATTTGGGTCACAAAAACTGCAAGCAATTGTGTCAAACTGAATGTTGATAATAATATTACTAAATGCAAATTGATATTAAATAACTGGTTGCAGAGAGACTTAACTCTTTCTGGTAGGACACTATTAACCAAAATGGAGACTCTATCAAGACTGGTTTATCCTGCATCATCCATAGCCATACCTCCAAAAATTATTAAGGAAATTAATAAAATAAACTTTAACTTTATTTGGAGGAATAAACATCATTATATAAAAAAAGGAGATACAGTTAAAAATTATGAAGATGGTCAGAGTCAGAGTCAGAGTCAGAGAGAATTTATTGTCATTTGCACCGCATGTAGTACATGTGTTGAAAACGAGATTATGTACACAGGGTCCCAGTTACATCCAACAACAAATGCAAGAGAAAAACAATAATAACATCTAGGATTAACTAAGAGAGACATCAGCTAGTAATACACTAAGCCCTAATGTAGTAGAAAAACATCATTATAAACAGCAGCACGAACATGAGCAGATGGTCACAGATGAACGCAGCAACAAGAAACAGATCAGCATCAGCATGATGTGACATTTTGCAGTGTTTATTCTTATTATTTATTTATTCATGAGTCTGACAGCCTCAGGGTAGAAGCTGTTCCTCAGTCTAGTGGTTCTACATTTGATGCTCCTCAACCTCCGTCCCGAGGGGAGTGGTGCAATGAAAGCAAATAGCAAAAGATGGTGGAATGAAAGCAATAGATTTTGAAATTATGAATGGCGTATTAAAACTTAAATGGCTTCAATCATTTCTGAAAAATGCTCATGAGGTTTGGTTTGCCGTCCCCACTTTGGTTTTTAGTAAAGTTGGAGGTATTGACTTCCTGTTGAGATGTGACTTTGACATTCCTAAATTACCTGTTAAATTATCTGCTTTTCACCAACAGGTGTTATTGAACTGGAAAATAGCTTACAAACATAATTTCAGTCCTCATAATGTTCCATTTTGGAACAACAGAGTTGTTCTACACAGAAGAAAGTCTATGTTCATGGAAACATGGATGGAGAAGCAAATATGGTCACTCACTCATCTAATGGATGAAAAGGGAAATCTATATGAATATGAAGAATTCACAAAAAATATAACCTAATCTGCACCAAAAAAGACTATGATAAAATAATAAAAAATATACCAATTGCATTTGTTCAGTTAATTAAAAATAATTATGAAACTAAACCAACAGTTAGTTTACCGAGCATCAATCTCAATGGACTAAATTTAACACACAATAAATGTAATAACAATTTCTTAAGACAACATTTAATAAAAACAATATATACTGGTCAGGTAAGAAGAAAGTTTCATGATTTCTATGATAAGAAGGAAAGAATAAAAATTATGACACAATATCTGGGTTTCCCTCTTCCACCTAAATATAAAGAATTACATTTCAAAACTCTAAATAATATTTATCCTTCTAACGAGTTTATCAGAAATAGATTTAAATTTGAATGTGATAATTGTTATATATGTAACGAACCTGAAACAACAGAACATTTATTTTATTTCTGTCATTCTGTGAACACATTATGGAAATCCCTTCACGATCTCCTGACCATCAAGTCCATGAACATAGACTCCTTCTCCGTTCAGAATATCTTATATGGATATGTATCTGAGAATAAAAAAGATGAATACTTTGTTAATAACATTATCATAATATTAAAATTCTATATACATAAATGCAGATATGGCAAGTCTAAACCATTATGGTCTGTATTCAAACAAGAACTCCAGTTGTTAAAACTTTCTTTAAACTGTGCTAAAAAACCACAAGCAAAAAAGCTCTTTGATCACCTCGCTCAGATTATATAGCCCTCTGACAAATTATTTTAAGTAATTATGTAGATTGTTAGATAAATAGTTATGTTATTGTTTATTTTACTTGGACTGTATTATTTGCAATATTTCAAATAAGTCTATTCAGGGGTTCTGGAGAGGAGGGTCCGTCGGATAGTCGAACCTCGGATTCAGGAGGAGCAGTGTGGTTTTCGTCCTGGTCGTGGAACACTGGACCAGCTCTACACCCTCAGCAGGGTCCTGGAGGGTGCGTGGGAGTTTGCCCAACCAGTTTACATGTGCTTTGTGGACTTGGAGAAGGCATTCGACCGCGTCCCTCGGGGGGTTCTGTGGGGGGTACTCCGGGAGTATGGGGTACCAGGCCCTTTGATATGGGCTGTTAGGTCCCTGTACGACCGGTGTCAGAGCTTGGTCCGCATCGCTGGCAGTAAGTCAGGCTCGTTTCCGGTGAGAGTTGGACTCCGCCAAGGTTGCCCTTTGTCACCGATTCTGTTCATAACTTTTATGGACAGAATTTCTAGGCGCAGCCAAGGTGTTGAGAGGATCCGTTTTGGTGGCCTTAGAATCGCTTCTCTGTTTTTTGCAGATGATGTGGTCCTATTGGCTTCATCAGCTCGTGATCTACAGCTTTCGCTGGAGCGGTTTGCAGCTGAATGTGATGCGGCCGGGATGAGGATCAGTTCCTCCAAATCCGAGGCCATGGTCTTGAGCCGGAAAAGGGTAGCATGCCCTCTCCGGGTCGGGGAGGAGGTCCTGCCCCAAGTGGAGGAGTTTAAGTATCTCGGGATCTTGTTCACGAATGAGGGAAAACTGGAGCGTGAGATCGATAGGCGGATAGGTGCAGCGTCCGCAGTGAAGCGGGCGCTGTACCGGTCTGTCGTGGTGAAGAGAGAGCTGAGTCAAAAGGCAAAGCTCTCAATTTACCGATCGATCTACGTTCCCACCCTCATCTATGGTCATGAGCTTTGGGTTATGACCGAAAGAACAAGATCTCGGATACAAGCGGCTGAAATGAGTTTTCTCCGCAGGGTGGCTGGACTCTCCCTTAGAGATAGGGTGAGAAGCTCAGTCATCCGGGAGGGACTCGGAGTAGAGCCGCTGCTTCTCCACATCGAGAGGAGCCAGTTGAGGTGGCTCGGGCATCTGGTTAGGATGCCTCCTGGACGCCTCCCTGGTGAGGTGTTCCGGGCATGTCCCACCGGGAGGAGACCCAGAGGAAGACCCAGGACGCGCTGGAGGGACTATGTTTCTCGGCTGGCCTGGGAACGCCTTGGGATTCCCCCAGAGGAGCTGCTCCAAGTGGCTGGGGAGAGGGAAGTCTGGGCCTCCCTACTTAGGCTGCTACCCCCGCGACCCGACCCCGGATAAGCGGAAGAAGATGGATGGATGGATGGATGGACCCAAATTTACGGTTATGATGGTCAATATGTTAATTTAAGAATGTTTACATTAGGAGGTATGTTAGTAGATATTTGTACATGTTTATATATATCATTGTAATTTTGAGATTGTCATTTGTTATTTGTGTGCCTTTTGTTCTGTATGTTCTAAAATGTTCAATAAAAAAAATAAAAAAACTCAGAGAAACATCCCACTCCGGACCAGCAGGGGGCGTAGAAGTACCGAGCACGCAGCTGGAGCACGCCAAACTTCTTCTTCTTCTTCTTCTTCTTTCGGCTTTTCCCTTTTCAGGGGTCGCCACAGCGAGTCATCCTCCTCCACCTCACTCTGTCCTCTGCATCCTCTGTCCTCACTCCAACTACCTCCATGTCCTCTCTAACTGCATCCATATATCTCCTCTTTGGTCTCCCTCTTTGTCTTTTTCCTGGCAGCTGCATTTCTAACATCCTTCTACCAATATACCCACTGTCCCTCCTCTGGACATGTCCAAACCATCTCAGTCTGGCCTCCCTAACTTTATCTCCCAGTTGTTTAACATGTGCTGTACCTCTGATGATCTCATTCCTGATCTTATCCATCCTTGTCACTCCTAAGGAGAACCTCAGCATCTTCATTTCTGCCACTTCCAGTTCTTTCTCCTGTCTTTTTGTCAATGCCACTGTCTCCAGACCATACAACATAGCTGGTCTCACCACTGTCTTGTAAACTTTTCCTTTGACCTTTGCTGACACCTTTTTGTCACAAATCACTCCTGAAACTTTTCTCCATCCACTCCATCCTGCCTGGACTCTCTTTTTCACCTCTTTACCACATTCCCCATTTTCCTGTACAGTGGACCCCAAGTACTTGAAGTCCTGCACCTTTGTGACCTCTGCTCCTTGTAGCCTCACTGTTCCACTGGCCTCCCTCTCATTCACACACATGTACTCTGTCTTACTACGACTGACTTTCATTCCTCTTCTTTCAAGAGCATACCTCCACCTCTCCAAGTTCTCTTCCACTTGTTCCCTGTTCTCACCACAGATCACAATGTCATCTGCAAACATCATAGTCCATGGGGATTCCTGCCTGACCTCATCTGTTAGTCGGTCCATCACCAGAGCAAACAAGAAGGGGCTCAGAGCCGATCCTTGATGCAATCCCACCTCCACCTTGAAGGTATCTGTCACACCCACAGCACATCTCACCACTGTCCTGCTGTCCTCATACATGTCCTGTACCAGTCTAACATACTTTTCTGCCACTCCAGATTTCCTCATGCAATACCACACCTCTTCTCTTGGTACCCTGTCATATGCTTTTTCTAAATCCACAAACACACAATGGAGTTCTTTCTGACCCTCTCTGTACTTCTCTATCAACATCCTCAAAGCAAAGATGGCATCTGTGGTGCTCTTTCTTGGCATGAAACCATACTGCTGCTCACAGATAGTTACATCTTGTCTAAGTCTTGCTTCCACAACTCTCTCCCAGATCTTCATTGTGTGGCTCATCAACTTAATTCCCCTGTAGTTGCTACAACTCTGTACATCACCCTTGTTCTTAAAAATGGGAACCAGCACACTTCTTCTCCATTCCTCAGGCATTTTCTCACCCTCAAATATTCCATTAAATATTTGAGTCAAAAACCTCACTGCCATCTCTCCGAGACATTTCCAAACCTCCACTGGTATGTCATCAGGTCCTACTGCCTTCCCCTTCTTCATTCTTTTCAGAGCTTTCCGGACTTCACCCTCACTAATCTTTCCCACTTCCTGGTCCACCGTTTCTATTACCTCCACTCTTCTTTCTCTTTCATTCTCTTCATTCATTAGCTCCTCAAAGTAATCCTTCCATCTTCCCATCACACACTCCTCACTTGTTAGAACATTCCCATTCCCATCTTTAATAAGCCTAACCTGCTGCACATCCTTTCCAGCCTGATCCCTCTGTCTTGCCAATCGGTACAAGTCCTTCTCGCCCTCTTTAGTGTCCAGTCTCCCATATAACTCATTGTACGCCCTCTGCTTTGCCTTAGCTACTTCCCTCTTTGCTCTATGTCCCATCTCCTTATATTCCTGTCTCCTCTCTTCAGTCCTCTCACTGTCATATTTCTTCTTGGCTAATCTCTTTCTTTGAATGGCATCCTGCACTTCACTATTCCACCACCAGGTTTCCTTATCATCCATTCTCTGTCCAGATGACACACCAAGTACCTTCCTACCTGTCTCTCTAATTACTGTTGCTGTAGTAGCCCAGTCACTTGGAAGCTCTTTCTTACCACCCAGAGCCTTTAACAGCTCGTCTCTGAATTTCTCACAACATTCTTCCTTCTTTAGCTTCCACCATTTGGTCTTCTTCTCTGATTTTACTCTTTTTCTCTTCTTCGCAACAATAGTCATTCTACACACAACCATCCGATGCTGTCTGGCCACACTCTCCCCTGCCACAACCTTACAGTCTCCAATCTCTCTCAGGTTTCCTCTTCTACACAGAATGTAGTCGACCTGCGTACTCCTTCCTCCACTCTTATAGGTCACTCTATGTTCCTCCCTCTTTTGGAAATAGGTATTAGCTGGAGCACGCCAAACAACTCACAAAAAACAGAAGAAGAAGAAGAGTCTGTTCGGCAGTGTCATGGCGGTGTTGTTGTTGCTGACTGCGGGATTAGTGAGTTTCTACGTGCTGGTTTACTACTCTCTGTTCAGAGGAACAAAATGCTGCTGCCCGGTGGAGCTGAAGGGGAGGACTGCTGTTGTTACAGGTGAGAAGATACACACACTCTACACACACTGCACATTTTTTTCTTTCTTTTTGTTTTCTATTGTTTATTGTTTGTTTGTTTATTGTTTAATGAAATTCTATCACTGCTGTTCATTGTTCTTTAGTTTTAGCAGGTCGCTTTCGTAAATGAGCCCATGAGGTTCAAAAGATTTACCTGACTAAATAAAGGTTGAATGAATCTACACACTGCATCTGCACACACTGCATCTACACACTGCATCTACACACACTGCATCTACACACTCCATCTACACACACTCCATCTACACACACTCAAACACAAATCACAGATCAAAAGTTTAAACTGAGAGAATGTTTCATTTGAAGGGAAAATATGTTGTTTCAAAATTTCATGGCGTCAACTAGTGACGGCCAAATCAATCAATCAATCAATCAATCAATCAATCAATCAATCAATCAATCACCTTTATTTAACCAGGTAGAGCCCGTTGAGATCGAGATCTCTTTTACAAGGGTGACCTGGTCAAGTGGTCAGCAGCACACGTCACATTGGCAATAGGCATTTGCACTTATCAAAAGAAAATAAAGAAAACTACAATCACAGTAAACAGATGTTGACAGTTCAAAACCAACAGGATATGACAGATTTCTATATACATTATATACAAAACAAGCAGACAGACCTCGGTTGGGTAAATAAAGTTTTAAAAAAATCAACAATGACATGTATATTGGATAAGTAATGGTTAGAAACATCTGCAATGGTCAAGTTTCTTGATGACATTTTCTACTACGGTTGACATACAAATGAAGCAATACAGCAGTTTTAAACCACTTTGTATTGAACTTGGGTTCATTCATTCAAAGGTTCATTTCAGTGACATCTAGTGGTGAAATAGTAGACAACACACACCGTTTTATATACAGTTTCACTGTATGTTCAGCTGATTCAGTAGAAATGTTAACTAGTATCTGGGATTGAGAGAGGGTGTGCTTTAGAAAAATGTAGGTGCATGAAGGGGGGTTGTGCTTGTGTAACTCAGACATGAAATCAATCAATACATTAAGTAGAATTATTCATTTTCTGATGTAGTTTGTGTATTACAGTTAGAAAAAATAAGTAGAATTATTCATTTTCTGATGTAGTTTGAAGGTTATCATTGATTGTACAAATTGTGAAATAAGGGGCAGATATAATAAGATTTCATCTTCTTTCTGCTCCCTTCATTTTATCCTACTTGTATTCTTGTATCTGATGAAACTGCCTTGTATTTTTCTTTTAAAATGAATGAATAAACATCAAATCAAATAAAAAAATCGGGGGATGGGAATTCAGAGGTTTTTATTCAGGAATAAGAGTTTCTCCACTGTTTTTGGACTCAGGCGATTTCTTTTTTGCTGACAACAACTTCTCCAGCTTTAGAAAAAACAAGGCACAGATGAGGCTGGTACGCATAAATATTGTTTAGCCAACAAGAACAAATGTGGATGAACATTTCTGTGATCATTCCAGTAGGCCAGAGGATCCTCCGATCTTTGTAAAAGAGGATCAGACAAGTATCTCTGAACTTCAACTGTGGCATCTGATGTATGATTCCTGTGAGCTCTTGTCAGTGTAGCATCTCGATCGAAACTTGACCAAAGGTTGGAAGCTGAAAGAAAAATAAAGATTTGACAGTCATGAACACGGACACGTTTCTGTGTGTGTTCATAATTACCAACTCACAACTGTCTGTGGAGGAGGATTTTGTGTGTTTGTTGCTGGTTGAGGTGAGCGATCATCTGATGAAGTCTCCACTCGTGTGTTCCTCACCACTGCTGCACATTCACCTGTAAGTTTCCGTGGAGCATTCTGGGCCTTTTCTGGACTGTGAAGTCTGATGGCTTTAAATCTTGGATCCAGCAGTGTGACGAGTGACAGGACCGCTGAGCTCTCGAGGTTGTCAAACTTATTTATGAGGGTTGAAATGATATTCCGTCCAAGAAGTACTGCCGTTACATTTGTGGTCCTCAGTAGTACGTCCCGGGCTGCTTGAAATAACATCTTTACAAGTGCGCTCATTCTCAATCAGTTCATCTGGACAATTTCTTTTTAGTAGAAACGTTTCACCCTCACTCCAGAGGGCTTCGTCAGTCAGAGTAGTCCAAAGCAAACTGGGAGGAGTCGACGAGGGACAAGCCCCCAGAAACCATCTTGGCTACAGCAAACTGGTTGGTCCACTTAAGTTGTTTACTTGGTGGGGTAGCTTCAGTTTGCTTTGGACTGCTCTGACTGACGAAGCCCTCTGGAGTGAGGGTGAAACGTTTCTACTAAAAAGAAACTGTCCAGATGAACTGATTGAGAATGAGCGGATTTGATACCTGGACTATTGAGAATGAACTTTCTGATCTTTACAAGTGGAATCACCAGAACCTGACTCTCTTCTCCTGGGACAGTTCAACACTTGCTGCATAGAATGGGGAGAGCACTTGGAGACACGCTGCAATAGTTTGATATTCCTCATAAGAGAGAGGATGCACATCAGTCTTAAGCGATGCCAGAGCTGCCCCGACCGTCTGCCTCTCGTTGTACAGTCGTTGCAGCATCAAAAAGGTGCTGTTCCAGCGCGTGTCCACCTCCTGCATGAGCTTCATCACCGTACAGTTCATTTGCTGTTGCACATGTTTCAGTTTTTCTCTTCCATTAGTGCTCAACCTAAAATAAGTCACCACTTTCCGTGCCTTTGTGCGCACATCTTCTAGGCCAGGCGTTTGATCCAGGGATTTTTTTACTACCAAATTTAAAGCATGTGCAATGCAAGCAACATCTGGCATGGCTAGTTTTTTTTTGCGGTGGAGACCATGTTTGCAGCAGCATCAGTCACCAGGCATCGAACCTTCAACTCAAGTCTCCACTCCACCATCAGAGACCTCTGAGCAGCTGTGATGTTTTCAGCACTGTGGCGTGTGGGGAAAGGCAGCACTCCTAAAAGTACAGTGGTCATCTTCATATTATCCAGGACACAATGACCGGATACTGCCAGATGTGCATCCATGTTCGTGGAGGTCAGAGGTCAGGCTCACTCCCTCCACGCTCAGCAGTTCAGCCTTGACTTTGGTCTCCTCCTCATATGTCTCCTCCACCATCTTCTTCAGAGCCTGTCTGGAAGGCAGAGTGTGTGTGGGGTCAAGCTTCCCCACAAACTCTTTGAAGCCTGGATCGTCCACTATGGTAAAAGGCTGAGTCCTTCACCAGCATCATGACCAGAGCTTCATCCAGCTCCTGCTTCCAGTCCACTAAGACAGAATCAAACTAATAAAACTGTTATGTGACATCATGTTACTGTAACATTTTTATTGGTGTGTAGAATTGTGTGGATAAACATATATATTGATAAACAAATATAATGATAAACATATTGATTAACATATTATTGATAAACATATATTATTGATAAACGTATACTGTATATTGAACATAACCTACCATGAACAGTGTTCTCCTGCTTGTTTTCATAGCTCTGTAGTGTCTAAGCATCGAGGACGTATTGTTATTATACGCCAGTTGCATGGAACAATACGAGCTGTACCTGTATGAACAGTAATAATCAAACAAGAAAACAAACTGTCAGGTCATAGACGTCACTTAAATCACTACACATGCAAATGTACCTAACTACCCCCAACCACCCTTTGCAAAATCCTGGATCCACAACTACTCACCTTATTGGGACTGATCAGCTCGAAGTGTTCCCTCATCTGAGAACGGCTTCTCTTCCTGGTTAGCTCCATGCTGATCAACCAAAAGCAGTGATGAAAACAGTAACGACGCACAAAACAACTCCGACAACAACCCGACATGTTGTGGTGTGTGTCGCTGCCTTTAAGGGTGCGAACAAGCCTCCCGAAGCATGTCTCGCGTCAACGAATCATCTCGCGATATGAAGCTATTGTGAGATTCATTCGGGGACCGAAGCAGTCACTGCTTCATACGTCATCGCTTACGTAACTTGCTCTGCCGTAAAGCACGCCTCGTAGCAGTGGTTCAAAGAGAACGCAACTTCGAATTTGAAGCAAGGATCGGAGCTTTGGTGTCAGATTTATGTCACTAGCATCAACAAATACCAAAAAAGTTGGGACAAGTCCATTTTTACCACTGTGTGGCATCCCCCCTTCTTCTTACAACACTCAACAGACGTCTGGGGACAGAGGAGACCAGTTTCTCAAGTTTAGAAATAGGAATGCTCTACATTCATGTCTAATACAGGCCTCTAACTGTTCAATCGTCTTGGGCCTTCTTTGTTGCACCTTCCTCTTTATGATGCACCAAATGTTCTCTATAGGTGAAACATCTGGACTGCAGGCTGGACATTTCAGTACCGGATCCTTCTCCTACGTAGCCATGATGTTGTGATTGCTGCAGAATGTGGTCTGGCATTATCTTGTTGAAAAATGCAGGGTCTTCCCTGAAAGAGATGACGTCTAGATGGAGCATATGTTGTTCTAGAACCTGAACATAGTTCTCTGCATTAATGGTGCCTTTCCAGACATGCAAGCTGCCCATGCCACAAGCGCTCATGCAACCCCATACCATCAGTGATGCAGGCTTCTGAACGGAGCGTTGATAACAACTTGGGCTATCCTTGTCCTCTCTGGTCCGGATGACATGGCGTCCCAGTGTTCCATAAAGAACTTCAAATCGTGACTCATCTGACACAGAACAGTCTTCCATTTTGCCACACTCCATTTTAAATGACCCCTGGCCCAGTGCAAACGTCTGAGCTTGTGGAGCTTGCTTAGAAATGGCTTCCTCTTTGCACTGTAGAGTTTCAGCTGGCAACGGCGGATGGCACGGTGGATTGTGTTCACTGACAATGCTTTCTGGAAGTATTCCTGAGCCCATTCTGTTATTTCCTTGACAGTGGCATTCCTGTTTGAGGTGCAGTGACGTTTAAGGGCCCGGAGATCACGAGCATCCAGTAGAGTTTTACGGCCTTGACCCTTACGCACAGCGATTGTTCCAGATTCTCTGAATCTTTTGATGATGTTATGCATGGTTGATGATGATAACTTAAAAGTCTTTACTATTTTACGCTGGGTAACACCATTCTGGTATTGCTGCACCGTCTTTCTGTACAACAATGGTGGAATTTTTGATCCTCTTAACATCTTGGCTTTGGTCATGTGCTCATTCAGTTTGCACTTCTTCTCATATTTGCACTAATGTTTGTATTACATTACTGCCTATAGTCATACTACTGTTTACATTTATTACTACTGTTTACATTTATTACTACTTTTTATATCTAGTTGTCTACACTACTGCTGATATAGATATTCTTTTTATTAGCCTTATTGCATATGCCACTTTACCTCTATACCAACATCAACTACCTCATACATATACTGTAGTGCAGGGGTGTTCAGACTTTTTCAGCATGCGAGCTACTTTTGAAATGATCAAGTCAAAGTGATCTACCTACTATCCACCTTATTCCTAGCCCCCATGATGCCTTGCGCGAATTATGTGTACGTCTTCCGCCGGAAGTGAGAGCAGCAGTTAAAGCCCAGTCTACTGGCTGTATTTATCACATTTGTTTTTTTGTTTTGTTTATTTCTAATTAATTGCAATGGTTACTTCGTGTTGGGTCAGTGGGTGTTCCTGTCGGGTAGATGTTTGTTCAAAGCGCAGTTTTCACTTCATCCCAAAAATAAGTAAACGTGAAGGATTTATATCGGACGAGCTGACAGCTGCCCCTCTCTCTCTGATCTGCTCTCGAAGACGTCGTGTTCAGATCACGTTTTCTCCGGTAAACAAAATATTCTACATAAATCATTTTGTGAAACAATTTCAGAACAATGTGAGAGTATAATTTTCTCTGTGTTGGAGCTGTTGTTGTTTTTTTCTTCATGATTTAGCACCGTCTACTAGCTGTGGTTAGCTTAGCATGTAGCGTTAGCATCTGTTAAAGTATTTACTAAACAAATCTGTGGATAAATAATATAAACACATGTGTGTGTAATACATTTGCAGTACATACATATACTGTGTGTATGTGTATACTGTATGCACACTGTATATACAGTATATACATACATACTGCACATACATACTGTATTGTTTGTACTGTTTTGATTGTAGGTCCCTGTTACTCTCATGTGAATAAAGCAGTGGGATGCTGTCTGTACAGAAAATATTCCATAACACAAGTTCATCTTTTGGTTATTACTACATTTGTTCTATTGAAATATTTATATTTTCAGGAAGGCCTGCACACAAGTCAAACACAGACTGGTCACCCACGCTGAAGTTGACAGACACACTCTGATCTTACTCTAATCTTTGTGAATGAGTAAACATTTTAGGAGCAACTGTATTTATTTTTTCTACTTTGAGTAGCAAACTT
Organism: Garcialebias charrua; assembly: GCA_038048925.1. Classification (NCBI taxonomy): domain Eukaryota; kingdom Metazoa; phylum Chordata; class Actinopteri; order Cyprinodontiformes; family Rivulidae; genus Garcialebias; species Garcialebias charrua. Next base: position 33,288 of record JBBPBX010015980.1, on the reverse strand, counting down.
GGTCTTATTTTAGACTTTGTGATGCAAACATGACAGTTTATTCTTTTTTTTTTTTAAAGGAACAGACGGGTGAAAGGCCAAGTTCCATCGTCTTGGATTCCGGAGGGGTTGGCTGCTTGCTCCAGTCAGAGCCATATAAAGTGAGAGTTGCGACACTCCCATAGAGTTCCATTGTAAGAATGGAATGCGGAAGTCACGTGGGTCATGGAGGGGGCGATTTGTTCCATGACTCTGGGTAACAGTCTGAAGCTGCCTGCAGTAGCGCTCCGTCGCCGCCAGAGGGCGCAGCTCCACAAGGTTTCCATAGCCGTTGTTTGGAACGATTGACCGCCTGTCGGTGAGATCAAAGAGTGTCGGAACTCTCTATATATATGGCTCTGGCTCCAGTCGTCCAGTGGTCGTCCAGTGGTCGTCCAGTGGTCGTCCAGTGGTCGTCCAGTGGTCGTCCAGTGGTCGTCCAGTGGTCGTCCAGTGGTCCCACATGATGAGGAATCTGTTCCAGTTTGTTTAAAATCAGAAACTGCCCATCATTTCTTGTTGAAGAGTGTATTTGACCTGGTATTTATTCTGGTATTTATTCTGCAGCCAATCATTTTCATTAAAAGACATCAAATCACCCACAGTTCTCATATTGTATTCAGTTTCAACTGTTTTTAGTTTATAATTATAGCTTTTATTCTGAACTTTATCAATCTCCTCCCGGAGGAGGAACCATACAGCAACATGCATGTTTTTAAGTTTTGTACTTGTCAATAAAAAACTAAACTGGTAAGTTGCCAAAAAAAAAATCACATCTAGTTTTTTTATTTGCAGTAGAACTTCTCATTAGACATTAAAGACCGTGTAAAGTGAAATTAAATTTGTGTTTTTATTTTGTCACACGGCATAAATATGTGTTATTAATCACCCATATAAATCTGACTGATTAAAAACATTGATTTCCTTATAAAATTAAGTCTCAAAAATCATGAAAAAACTTGATTTTGCCTTGCTCTAGAACGCTGGGGGCGTGTCGCACGTGGGCGTGATTTCAGCGCTGTACTGCGCCATGTCCAGCCCCCTTCAGAGCTGAGCTGTGTGGGGAGGCATACGGGGGAAGCAGAGATCCACCTGCTCTGTTTTTATCTGAGTTCTGGCTTCCAGCAGCTCCTTTTTCCAAGAGTTACGCTGTTTTTAGTGCACTAACAACTCTGGTTATGTTTTTAAAGTTGAGGACACATAACTCCGCTGTTATAATTCATTCATTCATTCATTCAACCTTTATTTAGTCAGGTAAATCTTTTGAACCTCATGGGCTCATTTACGAAAGCGACCTGCTAAAACTAAAGAACAATGAACAGCAGTGATAGAATTTCATTAAACAATAAACAAACAAACAATAAACAATAGAAAACAAAAGAGAGAAAAAAAAAATATATATATATTTTTTTTAACAAAGTATCAAAAAACTAGCAAAACATTATAAGGTAGACGTATAAAATCAAAGACAGGAACAAATCTGCATTGGTTTTTGCCAGGATTCCAACAGATTCTGAAAACCATTTAGAGAAGTCAAGGTCGAGAGCTTCAGATCTTTTTGTAAGATATTCCATGAAGCAGGAGCAGAGTAGGAGAAGGCCCTTTTTCCAAGTTCAGTCCTCACTGACGGAACACTGCAGGTAATCATGTCCTGAGAGCGCACACTGTAGCTGCACTCACGCAAAGACATGTAGGAGGAGATGTATGAGGGCAGCAGACCAAGAAGTGATTTAAAGATGAAAATGTACCAGTGGAAGAGTCTGCGTGAGGTTAATGATGTCCAATTAACCAGTGAATACAGGGTGCAGTGGTGGGTACGATAATCACAACCAGTTATGAATCTTAGTGCACCATGATAGACCACATCCAACATCCGCAGGGTGCTTGTAGGAGCATTCATGTAGAGAATGTCACCGTAATCAATGGAGGGAAGGAAAGTCACAGATACAAGGCGTTTCCTAACATTCAGTGTTAGACAGGATCTGTTTCTGAAAAAGAAACCCAGTTTAACTTTCAATTTCTTCACTAGGTTTTCCACGTGGAGTTTAAAAGAGAGATGTGAATCGATCAGGATACCCAGATATTTATAGGAATCAACAAACTCAATAGGGACACCATTTGAAGAAAAAATCAGAGGAGGATCTGCTGGAACCGCCTTCCTATTTGAAAAAAACATCCCTTTTGTTTTATCAGCATTTAGGACAAGTTTGAGACGGAACAGATCTGACTGGATGATGTCAAAAGCGGATTGCAGTAACTGGAAAGCCTTAGCTACTGTTTTAGCTCGGCAATAAACAACTGTATCATCAGCATAATCAGCGCTATTTTAGAAGATGAGCGGACTCGCGGTCCGAACCGGTCACATCGCATGCGGGGTCTGATCGCCACACGCACGCACGCACGCACGCACGCACGCGTGACCCGGTCACATCGCATGTGGGGTCTGATCGCCTCTCACTCACACACACACACACACACACACACACACACACACACACACACACACACGCGCGCGCGCGCGCGGGGGGGGGGCGGAGGTGCGCGGAGGTGCAGGTGGCATGTGGTCGCTCCAGCAGCACGCCAGTACTGGAGGGAGACGGTCGGTAGCGAGTGAACGGCTCCACCGAAGAACGCATTTATAACGGCTGGAGCTGCAGGGGGTGGGGCTTGTGACCGCGTGACGAAACGCGGTCACATTTAAACCACGCCTAAAAAATCCTGAAAGAGAAATGTGTTTATACACAGTTTGATCTATAACTCCAAAATTAATTGAGCTACAATTTTGAGACTTTTTACTCATTTACAAGATTACAATTACGACATTTATAATGTTTATTGAAGAAAATGTTGAAATTCACTTTACACGGTCTTTAAACAACGTATCTTATTGAAATAAAGAAGGTGAAACACAGCAACACCAAATGTACTTCAAACGCAGATTTATTTATAGAAATTATATTTTCACTCATTTGTTGCTGTGGTACATAACTGCACACAAACTTCTGGACCAACTGGAGTGTCATCCATCCATCCCTGTCATCCATCCCTGGACCAACTGGAGTGTCATCCATCCCTGGACCAACTGGAGTGTCATCCATCCCTGGACCAACTGGAGCGTCATCCATCCCTGGACCAACTGGAGCGTCATCCATCCCTGGACCAACTGGAGCGTCATCCATCCCTGGACCAACTGGAGCGTCATCCATCCCTGGAACTCACCTTATGCAGAAATATAACAGAAAGGAGGAATGTAAAAGTACAGTATACAAACATTAGGGTTCATTTATGAACACACACACACACACCTAGATTATATATATAAATAAACGCACACACACACACCTAGATTATATATAAAAGAAACCCACGCACACACACACCTATAATATATATAAATAAACACAACACACACCTATATTATATATATATATATAAATATATATACACACACAGCATACATATATAGGTGCGTGTGTTTATTGAATCCTGGCAAAAACCAATGCAGATTTGTTCCTGTCTTTGATTTTATACATATACCTTATAATGTTTTGCTAGTTTTTTGATACTTTGTTAAAGGGAGGAATGTATAT
>JBBPBX010015980.1:6241-22636 GCA_038048925.1 Garcialebias charrua | reverse complement strand
CACACAGTACTTCCAGCACGAACAGTACTTCCAGCACGCACAGTACTTCCAGAACGCACAGTACTTCAGCACGCACAGTACTTCCAGAACGCACAGTACTTCCAGCACGCACAGTACTTCCAGCACACACAGTACTTCCAGAACGCACAGTACTTCCAGAACACACAGTACTTCCAGCACACACAGTACTTCCAGAACGCACAGTACTTCTTCCAGAACACACAGTACTTCCAGAACACACAGTACTTCAGCACGCACAGTACTTCCAGAACGCACAGTACTTCCAGCACTCACAGTACTTCCAGCACGCACAGTACTTCCAGAACGCACAGTACTTCCAGAACGCACAGTACTTCCAGCACGCACAGTACTTCCAGAACACAGAGTACTTCAGAACGCACAGTACTTCAGCACGCACAGTACTTCCAGAACGCACAGTACTTCCAGCACGCACAGTACTTCCAGAACACACAGTACTTCCAGAACGCATAGTACTTCCAGCACGCACAGTACTTCCAGAACACACAGTACTTCCAGAACACACAGTACTTCCAGCACGCACAGTACTTCCAGAACACACAGTACTTCCAGCACACACAGTACTTCCAGCACGCACAGTACTTCCAGAACGCACAGTACTTCCAGCACTCACAGTACTTCCAGCACGCACAGTACTTCCAGAACGCACAGTACTTCCAGAACGCACAGTACTTCCAGCACGCACAGTACTTCCAGAACGCACAGTACTTCAGAACGCACAGTACTTCAGCACGCACAGTACTTCCAGAACGCACAGTACTTCCAGCACGCACAGTACTTCCAGAACACACAGTACTTCCAGAACGCATAGTACTTCCAGCACGCACAGTACTTCCAGAACACACAGTACTTCCAGAACACACAGTACTTCCAGCACGCACAGTACTTCCAGCACGCACAGTACTTCCAGAACGCACAGTACTTCAGCACGCACAGTACTTCCAGAACGCACAGTACTTCCAGCACGCACAGTACTTCCAGCACACACAGTACTTCCAGAACGCACAGTACTTCCAGAACACACAGTACTTCCAGCACTCACAGTACTTCCAGCACACACAGTACTTCCAGAACACACAGTACTTCCAGCACACACAGTACTTCCAGCACACACAGTACTTCCAGCACACACAGTACTTCCAGAACACACAGTACTTCCAGTACACACAGTACTTCCAGCACTCACAGTACTTCCAGCACACACAGTACTTCCAGAACACACAGTACTTCCAGAACACACAGTACTTCCAGCACACACAGTACTTCAGCACGCACAGTACTTCCAGAACACACAGTACTTCCAGCACACACAGTACTTCCAGCACGCACAGTACTTCCAGAACACACAGTACTTCCAGCACTCACAGTACTTCCAGCACACACAGTACTTCCAGAACACACAGTACTTCCAGCACACACAGTACTTCCAGCACACACAGTACTTCCAGAACACACAGTACTTCCAGAACACACAGTACTTCCAGCACACACAGTACTTCCAGCACACACAGTACTTCAGCACACACAGTACTTCAGCACACACAGTACTTCAGCACGCACAGTACTTCCAGAACACACAGTACTTCCAGCACACACAGTACTTCCAGCACGCACAGTACTTCCAGAACACACAGTACTTCCAGCACTCACAGTACTTCCAGCACACACAGTACTTCCAGAACACACAGTACTTCCAGAACACACAGTACTTCCAGCACACACAGTACTTCCAGCACACACAGTACTTCCAGAACACACAGTACTTCCAGTACACACAGTACTTCCAGCACTCACAGTACTTCCAGCACACACAGTACTTCAGCACACACAGTACTTCAGCACGCACAGTACTTCAGCACGCACAGTACTTCAGCACGCACAGTACTTCCAGAACGCACAGTACTTCCAGCACTCACAGTACTTCCAGCACACACAGTACTTCAGCACACACAGTACTTCAGCACGCACAGTACTTCAGCACGCACAGTACTTCAGCACGCACAGTACTTCCAGAACGCACAGTACTTCCAGCACTCACAGTACTTCCAGCACACACAGTACTTCAGCACACACAGTACTTCAGCACACACAGTACTTCAGCACGCACAGTACTTCCAGCACACACAGTACTTCCAGCACGCACAGTACTTCCAGAACACACAGTACTTCCAGCACTCACAGTACTTCCAGCACACACAGTACTTCCAGAACACACAGTACTTCCAGCACACACAGTACTTCCAGCACACACAGTACTTCCAGAACACACAGTACTTCCAGTACACACAGTACTTCCAGCACTCACAGTACTTCCAGCACTCACAGTACTTCCAGAACACACAGTACTTCCAGAACACACAGTACTTCCAGCACTCACAGTACTTCCAGCCCACACAGTACTTCAGCACACACAGTACTTCAGCACACACAGTACTTCAGCACGCACAGTACTTCCAGAACACACAGTACTTCCAGCACACACAGTACTTCCAGCACGCACAGTACTTCCAGAACACACAGTACTTCCAGCACTCACAGTACTTCCAGCACACACAGTACTTCCAGAACACACAGTACTTCCAGCACACACAGTACTTCCAGCACACACAGTACTTCCAGAACACACAGTACTTCAGCACACACAGTACTTCCAGCACACACAGTACTTCCGGCACACACAGTACTTCCAGAACACACAGTACTTCCAGAACATACATCCCCTCAGTCGTGAGTTCAGAAGGTTTTGGAGGAAACAGTTGTTGTTGTTGTTGTTGTTGTTGTTGTTGTTGTTGTTGTTGTTGTTGTTGTTGTTGTTGTTGTTGTCGTTGTTGTTGTTGTTGTTGTTGTTGTTGTTGTCGTCTGTTGTGTACACAAATATTAGAAACACAGCAGAATTGCTCCAGTTTAATTCTAACAGAAATAGTGTAAACAGGACCTGAAGTGGTCATAATGTTGTGGCTGATGTAAATTCTAAAGACCAGCTCTAAATTCAACACATTGTGAACTTTAGTTTTTATAATTCTCCTTGAAAAAGTATTAGTGATTTCCTGCGCTGAGGTTTGTGTCTGGACCTGACTCTGGTTCTGCTCAGGGAGCAACACGGGCATCGGGAAGTCCACGGCTCTGGAGCTGGCCAAGAGGGGAGCCCGGGTGGTGCTGGCCTGTCGCAGCCGAGAGAGAGCCGAGGCTGCAGCCTTCGACATCCGCAGGGTGAGCTGCTGCTGCTGCTGCTGCTGCTGCTGCTGCTGCTGCTGCACACAAACATCTGACGTCAGCAGCGCTCGCTGCTGCTGCTCGCAGCAGAAACTAAAATCAACAAAACATGAGCTCAAAACAACAAAAAACTGTAGCTAACAGAATCAAACCAGTACCTAAAGGTAGCCCACCACAGAGAAAAACTAACAGCAGCCGACCCTGATGCTGATCAATAATCCAGGTTAGGTATAAAAATCTAAAAAAACTCACTCTGATGTCCAGAGGACCAGACTTAGCTTCTTTTTTTTTTTAACCCTCCTGTTATGTTCGTTTCTGAGGTACAGCAATAATGTTCGTGGGTCAATTTGACCCGGGGAGTGTTTAATCATGTAATAGTGTCAGAAACCCAAAAAATCCTCCAAAACCTTTTTGTATCTGATTATTAACTCCAATACTAACCATGTCAGTCAATATTTGTGCAATGATGTTTTTTTTATTTCTCATAAATAAAGGATAATGACGACTAACTCATTTGGACATAAACAATGTGATTTACATTTTTTATGTTTGCTGAAAAAACCTACACACAAAAAAACAATAATTATCCTTGAAATTGATTTTTGTAAAAAAAATTATGTTACATTTTATTTTATTTTTTTCAAAGGGTGATCTTTATAATTGAACTTGAAACACATTTACTGTTCTGGGTCAAATTGACCCGCTCATTAAAATCAAGACAAATGAGTCATGAAGATTTGTGTGGGTGGAGTTTTCCCACGGGAACAGAAAAGGTTCCCGTCAAAAGTTGTATAAACACCTGCTTTCTCACAGTTTCCTTGTGAAGTAAAGAGAATAGTGAGAAAGTGGGTTTATGTGCATGCATGTGTGCATGTGTGTGTGTATGTGTGTGTGTGCGTGTGTGTGTGTGTGTGTGCGTGCGTGCGTGTGTGTGTGCGTGTGTGTGTGTGTGTGCGTGCGTGTGTGTGTATGTGTGTGTGTGCGTGTGTGTGTGTGTGTGTGTGTGTGCGCGTGCGTGTGTGTGTGCGTGCGTGCGTGCGTGTGTGTGTGTGTGCGCGCGCGTGTGTGTGTGTGTGTGTAGTGAAATATGTCTCATAGTTTCAAGGAAACAAATAGAATTGGAAATGTTTTTCCCCTTTTTACCATTCATTTTGACTGCCGGGTCAAATTGACCCGAACAGTATCGATGTAACAAGTAGACGCAGAGAGTGGTACAAATGTGTAAAGTGAATCATTTTCAATTTATATGTTGATTGGAACTATTAAGACAAATAGAAAAAGTTTCATGCAGAAAAAATATTTTTAACTATTTTTAAAAAAAATGTAAACTTTAAAACGGGTCAATTTGACCCGTAACATAACAGGAGGGTAACATAACAGCAGCTAAAAGAAACATCAAAACACGAAGAACAAAGTTTGCTCAAGGTGATGTCAGAGAACGTTGATACTACAGTAAATACTAATACCACAGTAAATATTGATACTATAGTAAATACTAATACTACAGTAGTAGCACTTCTCTGTGCGGTCAGTCAGGAGGTGTAACAGACTCTGTCCTGATCCTCTCTATCAGTCAGAGCTGTCTGTTCTGACCCGGCGGCCCGGGCCTTCATAATGTGCTGGATGGGCGCCGGGCCGGTCTCAGGCTCGATGCAGTTTATGAATCATACAGCAGAAAGAGAAGTAAATAACAATGCACAATGTAAAATTGTGTTAATGTGTTGTAGAGGAGGAGGCGTGTCCCACCGGCCGCTTGAAACAGGTAAAAAAAAGTCCAGTTAAGCTTCAGATGGATCAGCTGATCACCGGCACGTCTCCACATCTGCAGTGAAGGAAGTCGCAGCAGCTACCAGAGCTGAAGAGAGTTCAATTAAAAACGTCTTGTTTTATTTATTTATTACAAATAATTTAGCTGTAAAAGTATTTTAGTTCATCTGTGTAGTAGTCGATGTTTGGAGTTGATTTTTTAGGCTATTTGTTTTGTTCATATCCATTTGGTGAAACAAGAAATCTTTTATCTTATACTTTCTTTATGTTTTTAAAATATGTCCAACTGATTTCCTGACAAAAGTAGTAAAAGCTTAATTAAAAATAAAAGTCGTTTTTCGTGTTCAGGCCTGTAATTACTGTTAAATGGTTTCGGACCGGGCCGGGCCGGATTATTTAGGCCTGAATGCACCAGGAACTCAGCAGATTTGAATGAAACATGATGGTGCGAACAGAACCAGATGTGTTTACAGTTTACTGTTAAAGCATGCGTGCTGTCCAGATGTGTGCGTCAACACGTGCTGTGTTTCAGGAGAGCGGGAACAGCCAGGTTGTCTTCATGCACCTGGACCTGGCCAGTCTGAAGTCTGTCCGCAGCTTTGCTGAAACCTTCCTGAAGACTGAACCTCGACTGGACCTTCTCATCAACAACGCAGGTACGGTTCAGAACACGTCACACTGTTCAGAACACGTCACACTGTTCAGAACACGTCACACTGTTCAGAACACGTCACACTGTTCAGAACACGTCACACTGTTCAGAACACGTCACACTGTTCAGAACACGTCACACTGTTCAGAACGCGTCACACTGTTCAGAACACGTCACACTGTTCAGAACACGTCACACTGTTCAGAACACGTCACACTGTTCAGAACACGTCACACTGTTCAGAACGCGTCACACTGTTCAGAACACGTCACACTGTTCAGAACACGTCACACTGTTCAGAACACGTCACACTGTTCAGAACACGTCACACTGTTCAGAACACGTCACACTGTTCAGAACACGTCACACTGTTCAGAACACGTCACACTGTTCAGAACACGTCACACTGTTCAGAACACGTCACACTGTTCAGAACACGTCACACTGTTCAGAACACGTCACACTGTTCAGAACACGTCACACTGTTCAGAACACGTCACACTGTTCAGAACACGTCACACTGTTCAGAACACGTCACACTGTTCAGAACACGTCACACTGTTCAGAACACGTCACACTGTTCAGAACACGTCACACTGTTCAGAACACGTCACACGGTTCAGAACACGTCACACTGTTCAGAACACGTCACACTGTTCAGAACACGTCACACTGTTCAGAACGCGTCACACTGTTCAGAACGCGTCACACTGTTCAGAACGCGTCACACTGTTCAGAACACGTCACACGGTTCAGAACACGTCACACGGTTCAGAACACGTCACACGGTTCAGAACACGTCACACGGTTCAGAACGCGTCACACGGTTCAGAACGCGTCACACTGTTCAGAACGCGTCACACTGTTCAGAACGCGTCACACTGTTCAGAACACGTCACACGGTTCAGAACACGTCACACTGTTCAGAACGCGTCACACTGTTCAGAACGCGTCACACTGTTCAGAACGCGTCACACGGTTCAGAACACGTCACACTGTTCAGAACGCGTCACACTGTTCAGAACGCGTCACACTGTTCAGAACGCGTCACACTGTTCAGAACACGTCACACTGTTCAGAACACGTCACACTGTTCAGAACACGTCACACGGTTCAGAACGCGTCACACGGTTCAGAACACGTCACACTGTTCAGAACACGTCACACGGTTCAGAACACGTCACACGGTTCAGAACACGTCACACTGTTCAGAACACGTCACACTGTTCAGAACACGTCACACTGTTCAGAACACGTCACACTGTTCAGAACACGTCACACTGTTCAGAACACGTCACACTGTTCAGAACACGTCACACTGTTCAGAACACGTCACACTGTTCAGAACACGTCACACTGTTCAGAACACGTCACACTGTTCAGAACACGTCACACTGTTCAGAACACGTCACACTGTTCAGAACACGTCACACTGTTCAGAACACGTCACACTGTTCAGAACACGTCACACTGTTCAGAACACGTCACACTGTTCAGAACACGTCACACTGTTCAGAACACGTCACACTGTTCAGAACACGTCACACTGTTCAGAACACGTCACACTGTTCAGAACACGTCACACTGTTCAGAACACGTCACACGGTTCAGAACCGTCACACTGTTCAGAACACGTCACATTGTTCAGAACACGTCACACTGTTCAGAACACGTCACACTGTTCAGAACACGTCACACTGTTCAGAACACGTCACACTGTTCAGAACACGTCACACTGTTCAGAACACGTCACACGGTTCAGAACACGTCACACGGTTCAGAACACGTCACACGGTTCAGAACGCGTCATGAAACTTTATTAAAGCAACAGCTGTCTCCGCTGCAGATCTGCAGCTGATCTGCAGCTGATCTCAGCTGATCTGCAGCTGATCTCAGCTGATCTCAGCTGATCTGCAGCTGATCTCAGCTGATCTCAGCTGATCTGCAGCTGATCTGCAGCTGATCTGCAGCTGATCTCAGCTGATCTGCAGCTGATCTGCAGCTGATCTCAGGCAGCTGATCTCAGCTGATCTGCAGCTGATCTCAGCTGATCTGCAGCTGATCTGCAGCTGATCTCAGCTGATCTGCAGCTGATCTCAGCTGATCTGCAGCTGATCTCAGCTGATCTGCAGCTGATCTGCAGCTGATCACAGCTGATCTGCAGCTGATCTGCAGCTGATCTGCAGCTGATCTGCAGCTGATCTGCAGCTGATCTCAGCTGATCTGCAGCTGATCTGCAGCTGATCTGCAGCTGATCTGCAGCTGATCTGCAGTTGATCTCAGCTGATCTCAGCTGATCTGCAGCTGATCTGCAGCTGATCTGCAGCTGATCTGCAGCTGATCTGCAGCTGATCTCAGCTGATCTGCAGCTGATATGCAGCTGATCTACAGTTGATCTCAGCTGATCTCAGCTGATCTTCAGCTGATCTCAGCTGATCTTCAGCTGATCTTCAGCTGATCTGCAGCTGATCTGCAGCTGATCTCAGCTGATCTGCAGCTGATCTCAGCTGATCTGCAGTTGATCTCAGCTGATCTCAGCTGATCTTCAGCTGATCTTCAGCTGATCTGCAGCTGATCTCAGCTGATCTGCAGCTGATCTCAGCTGATCTCAGCTGATCTGCTGCTGCTTGAGTTAGTTCTGGAGTCAAAACATTTCATTAGATTTACTCCTCATCTCTACAACGTATATTTCTCAACAAGTTCCAAGACGAGTTGTAAACAACTGTCCCTCTGCTAATAAACAAGAAAACAGAAAAGACAATTAATTACATCCATCCATCATCCATCCATCAGCATCCATTATCCATCCATCCATCCATCAGTCATCTATCATTCATTCATCCTCCATCCATCCAACAATAATTTTTCATTCAACCTTTATTTAGTCAGGTTAATCTCATTGAGCCTCAAGGACTCATTTACAAGAGAGACCTGTCTACAAACTAAAGAATGATGAACAGCAATGGTAGAATTTCCTTAAACAATCAACAATAGACAATCATAAGAGAGAAATACAGATTTTTTAAAAACAAGTTAAAATAAGATGTCAAAGTAGCAAAACAGACAGATTATAAGGCAGATGTAGAAAATCAAAGACAGGAACATGTCTGCATTGGTTTTTGCCAGGATTCCAACAGATTCTGAAAACCATTTAGAGAAGTCAAGGTTGAGATCTTCAGATCTTTTTGTAAGATATTCCAGGAAACAGGAGCAGAGTAGGAAAAGTTCCTTTTTCCACTCCGCTCCTGCTTCATCATCCATCGTCATCCATCCATCATTCAGTGAGGACTGAACTTGGAAAAAGGACCTTCTCCTACTCCGCTCCTGTTTCCTGGAATATCTTGTAAAAAGATCTGAAGATCTCAACCTTGACTTCTCTAAATGGTTTTCAGAATCTGTTGGAATCCTGGCAAAAACCAATGCAGACATGTTCCTGTTTTTGATTTTCTACATCTGCCTTATAATGTTTTTGCTACTTTTTCTTTTGTTTATTGTTTAATGTAATTGTATCATTGATGTTCATCATTCTTTAGTTTGTAGCAGGTCGCTTTCGTAAATGAGCCCTCGAGGCTCAATGAGATTTACCTGACTAAATAAAGGTTGAATGAATTCATCCATCATCATCCATCCATCTTCCATCCATCATCCATCTGTCATTTATTCATCATCCATCTGTCATTTATTCATCATCCATCCATCATTCATCATCCATCCATCATCCATCCATCTTCCATCCATCATTCATCCATCATACATCCATCATTCATTCATAATCCATCCATCATTCATTCATCCATCATCCATCCATCCATCATCCATCTGTCATTCATTCATCATCCATCCATCATTCATCCATCATCCATCCATCCATCATTCATTCATAATCCATCCATCATTCGGCCGTGGCACAGTGGTAATGGCAGTCGACCCCCGATCGGAAGGTTGGAGGTTCGAATCCCGCATCCGCCCACCATGTGCCGTTGTGTCCCTGGGCAAGACACTTAACCCCAAATTGCTCCCGGTAGGTCTGGATGGCGCCTTGCAAGGCAGGCTACCACTACCGGTGTATGAATGTGTGTATGAATGGGTGGATGGCTGGTATTGTAAAGCGCTTTGGGGCTCCTCACAGGGGGCTGGAAAGCGCTATATAAATAAGCTCCATTTACCATCATTCATTCATCCATCATCCATCCATCCATCATCCATCATTCATTCATCTTCCATTCATCATCCATCCATCATTCATCCATCTTCCATCCATCATTCATCCATCCATTATTTTTACCCAGTTCATTCACAGGAATCACCAGAGTCCATGTCCAGCAGTCACTGTGCGAGAGGCAGGGGACACTTGGACAGGTCTCCAGTCCATCTCCAGGACACAGAGACAAACAACCTTTCACTTAGGGACAATTTAGAGTTAAGACAAGAAATTATATTTAAAAAAAATGTAATTTTTACTAAAACACTATCTTCTTAAGAAAAAAGTTTAAATGGTGTCATCTGGACCAGTGAGAAACATTCTGTCCTCCATCCAGAGGACTTCCTCAGTCTATGGCCTGCACCTGATCTGTCCCACAGCCTTCACTGCTGTGTTTCTACCTGAGCTTACAGCCCTTTGTCTTAACATCAGACTGTTGGGAGGTTTATTTTGTCTCCATCAAAGACTGCTGGTGTTTTTGTCCCTGAGCAAGTGTTCCAGTTGAGGCCTGGTCTCTGAAAATGCTGTTTCTGTGTGGACTCAAGGTGGAAACAATAAAAAACAGACATTTTCACTAAAATGGTTCCCATGTGGATAGAGCCTCAGTCTCCTCAGAGTCTTTAGATCTGATCCAGCCCTTAACCCTTCTGTGTTTCAGGTGTGATAGCTTCAGGTCGTACAGAGGACGGCTTCGGCCTGGCGTTTGGCGTAAACCACTTGGGTCACTTCCTGCTCACCAACCTGCTCCTGGACAGGCTGAAGCGATGCAGTCCGAGCCGAGTGGTCACAGTTTCTGCACTCCTGCACCGTTTTGGTCACGTCGACTTCCCTCTGCTGGCCTCCACAAAGGATTTGGTCAGTGGAGAATCCACGTGGCAGAACATCCAGGCGTACTGCAACAGCAAACTGTGCAACGTGCTTTTCACCAGGGAGCTGGCCAACAGACTGGAGGGCACCGGCGTCAGCTGCTACAGTCTGCACCCAGGTCTGCTGCTTCAAGGCTTTCTGCTGCTGTCGTGTAGACTAAATGTACCGTACTTTTTGGCATATAAGTCGCTGTTTTTCATACTAATTTGCATGTCCTGCGGCTTATACACCGAAGTGACATATTTATGGATTTTTTCCCATATTTTTAGACCCATTTTTGACTCGGATATGACCGTTTTTCATTTTGGCCAAAAAAAAAAAGGTGCAGTACCACTTTTGTCCGCTAGGGGGACACTTCCAGAGAGTACACCGACCGTTTATAGCTCATGTGTCCGAAAAAAGCCTCCTCTGGTCGGACTGACTATCGCTGCCCGCCTCCTGGTCTGGAGGTAACTACTGTTAGCTGTGTTGTTAGCTGTGTTTTTTAGCAAGATAACTCATAAACCACACCGCGGATTTTCTTGAAACATACAGAGCGTAATTATTTGGTGGTCATTTACAAACTGTTAGCTGAAGAAGATGTTTAGAGCTAAAAAAAAAAAAGCTCTTTTAGCTTTGTTGTTAGCGGTTAGCTACCGTAAACAGATACCTACTGTTTAGATAAACAGTTCTTAAACCACTCGACTGATATTTTTTCTGCTTACAGAGTGTAATTATATGGGTTTAATTTACAAACTGTTGACCTGTATGAGACATCTGAGATAAAATTTGATTTATTTATAATTTATTTTCGTAGCGCACGCGACCGTTTGGAAGACATCAAACCGAAACAATTTGAATCTAGCAGATTTGACCATTTCGTGAATTGATTAAGGAACGGTTAAGCTCAGGAACCCTTGTGCTATAATGTCAGCTAAGAAATATATTTTTTATCAGCAAAGAAATAATTGTTTTTACCGTGTTAATCTTGTAAAGTCCTTCCGTGCTGGCTCGCTTCTGTGGCCGCCATTTTCAGCAGGGCAAATGAGGCGCTGACGCGTCGCATAGCGGTGACGCATAATAGATGCGTCTTATAGGGCGAAGCAACATTTTTATGGATTTTTCAAAATTATTACCAATAATTGGACAAAGCGACTTATACACAGAAGCGACCTTTACGCTGAAAAGTACGGTAAGTGTTTTTCAGTTTCTATCAGTTTACTTTACTAAACTCCTCAATCGTGTCTGTTGTTTCAGGAGTCATTCACACAGAAATAGGTCGCAGTATGAACCCGTGGCTGCAGCTCCTGCTGAGGCCCCTGACCAAGCTCTTCTTCCTGGACCCTGAAGGGGGCTGTCAGACCACTCTGCACTGCGCTCTCCAGGAGGGCCTGGAGCCTCTCAGTGGCCGCTACTTCTCAAACTGTGCGCTGCAACAAGTGGGAGCGAGGGCACGAGATGATGCTGTGGTCAAAAAGCTGTGGGACGTGAGTGAAAGGTTAACTGGTTTGTGATCCTGCAGCACAGAAACACTTGGTGCATTATAATCACAAAGAAAAAACCTTCTGCTCTGGAGCCACGTGTCTCTTCAGAGTCTTTGCAGTGGCTCTTAGAAAAAAAAACACCAATGAAATGAATGTGTGTATTGTTGGATTTTGCCGCTTTTAATACCTTTATATATCTTTTTACAAGCTTTGAAATGTCACTGATGATGCATTTATACAAATGTGTGTGCGTGTCGTTATTGATCACATTTACAGGTCTACATTTAGTTTAAAAGGCCTACTGATTACTGTACTTTATGTTTTACATATAATCTCACATGTACTAATATTAATCTTATAAGCTCACACTTTATATAATCACAAGTTAATCAAACATTCTGAATTGGACCTGGCACAGGTAAGACACTATCTTCTCACTTCTGCCAAGGAAACGGAGCGCTTCCTTTGTTCTCTGGGCAGAACGAGAGCACATGGCAGCATGTGTAGGCCTCAAAGCCTAAACATTTATTAACCATAAATAACGTTAAATTACAACACTTAAGATACTTTATAATTAATACAATTGATTAATTAGTCTTTCATAGTTCTAACACTAGTTACTAAACGCCAAACATAGTAAAGTTAGTGAACAAAGCCGTGATATTAGATAGCCCTCTGTCTGGGTCATAAATTCATCTTATCTAAAGAATGCAAGGTTGTCTCCTGGTTACCATCGTAACATAAGATCTGCACATGAGTGGATGACCTGAGATGTCATTCATACAGTTACACCAATTGTAGCCTGGTCCGCTTCAGAGGAGGTGAGACTAAAAACCCAGCAGACGAGAGCTCGAAGAGCAAAATCTTATCACGTGATTTTCTGTATACAGTACTGTAACTCTGTTGTTCAATAAATCTTTTTAACTAAGGTGAAAGTACTCCTTAATTCTGTGCTTGGATCGGTTTGAACACGTCTGAAACCCTTCAGTATTTATAACAGCAATACAAGACTACGGTATTTGAAATGGCTTCCAGTTTCATATTTAATATCAGACACAGGTAAAATGTTTGAGCTCCCTGCGGGAACTTATTTTTACATCAGATGATATTAACAGACCTACTGCCACTAATGCATCGTTTTAGTGTCAGCACTGGCCAAATATGACAAGCAGACACATAGATGTCACAACCATTATACTGTATATGACATGGACGTGTAACCCCCCTGTTATAAATTCCCCAGTATTTATGCATTGTTTTTGTTCAGGCATATTGTTAGACAGCTAATACGTATTTTTTACATTAGACAGCTAATTCGTATTTTTACGTCAGGCATCTTGTTATACAGCTAACGCCAAAAATACACTACACGCGGCTCCGCTCCGCCCCGCTCTGCAGGTCGCAGCTGTGCGAGTCCAATTTCCACTTCCTGCGCTCAGCTCAGGTCCGACTGGATGCGCCGCTCCGAGACGCATGCGCGGGAATTGCGAGATCGCGCGATAAATCAAGTGATAAATAAGTAAGTCAGAACAAAACAATTCACTCGGTGGAAGAAGGAGAACAACTGTAGATACTGCTGCCTTGATATTCTCTCGTAAATGAGCTACAGGACATGGTTTGAGCAACAGGAAGTGATGTATTACATTTCAGAATAAAATACTTTATTTATTTCTTGTATTTCTTTTTATTTCTTGTATTGCGTTTGTAGGCGTAGTCATAAATGATAGTTTGACAGCATTTTTGTACAAATAAATCCGTATAGAGCTAGGATTAGTCCGCCCGTGGTGATTTTATTTTGTAAATACGGAAGTTGTGCTCGTTCCTTTTCCTGTTGGTGCGACGTAATCTTCAAAAATTGACTACAAAAATAGAAAAATTTCTAATTTTGACGGACTGCCGTCCGCTCGCCGTTGCTCGCCGCCGCCGTGCGGAGCCAGTGTAAATTCTGTCATTGATTACAGGTAGTCCCCGACTTACGAGCGCTCTGACTTACGAGGTCCCGGACTTACGAGCATGCATCTCATTTAAAAAAAAATATATATATATATTTTTTTAAATAAATGAATACATGTACAGTACTGGACAGTCACCAAGCACTTAGTCTATCCTAACACAGTTTTTAAAGATGAAGGAATAAGTTGAATTGTCTCCCTTTCACATAAAGGGAGCAAGCTCCCTATGGAGCCTGCAGGGAGGAGGGAGACAATTCAACTGATTCCTTCATCTTTAAAAACTGTGTTAGGATAGGCTAAGTGCTTGGTGACTGTACAGTACTGTACATTTATCTATTAATAAATAAAAAACAATAAAAAATAAAAATACTGTATATACTGTATATTTTTAATAAATAGATAAATGTACAGTACTGTACAGTCACCAAGCACTTAGCCTATCCTAACACAGTTTTTAAAGATGAAGGAATCAGTTGAATTGTCTCCCTCCTCCCTGCAGGCTCCATAGGGAGCTTGCTCCCTTTATGTGAAAGGGAGACAATTCAACTTATTCCTTCATCTTTAAAAACTGTGTTAGGATAGGCTAAGTGCTTGGTGACTGTCCAGTACTGTACATGTATTCATTTATTTAAAAAAAAAAAAAAAAAAATTTTTTTTTTTTACTATGTGTTCCTACTTACGAATTTTTGACTTACGAGCGCCCCCTAGTGACGGAACTCGCTCGTAAGTCGGGGACTACCTGTATAATGGGTGCGTATTTGCTGCGGAGGTCGGACCTGAGCGGGGCGGAGCTGCAACGCGTGTAGTGTATTTTTGGCGTAAGGGGTCCTTGGGGATAAATAGAGCTGAGAAAGCCGTTGGGTTTTATAGCCGTTGGTGTTTTCTATCATTGATGCCTGTCTGCGTTTGTGACAAAGGTGAGCTCAATGCACTGTTAATGAGCGCTAATTTCTTCTTTTCATATGTAGCCTAAATGGGGTGGCGATTTTGGCGCAAATATGAGACAGCCCAAGAAATGTTTATTTCATGTGGTTCTGTCTTATTGTAATATTAAGGGTAAGCTAAGCTATTTGTTAGCCTGTACTTATTTAGCCGTTTTCTTTATTTCAGATACCAGACAGACAGAAAAAGGGACAATTAATGCCAGTTACTATCAGTTATGAAGAATAGACAGCTCACAAAGGGAAACTTCATGCTGTAAACGAACTGGAAAGTTAATTAAACTCCCAAGATAACACCATCTTGCTGTGTCTGGACTCGCTCTCTGATCGGAGTGTCTGTATGGGTGAAGTGCTCCAGCTAAACTCCTCAAAAATCAACATACAGTCCTAACTCTCCACAACATATGGTCCTTCTGAGCCGGATTACTTCACTCATATCAGCAAAATGGACACATCAAGATTAACAGAACGGCCACGACAGCTACCAGCTCACCTCCAGGACTACCAAGTTCCTCAGTCACTAATGTCTTATGCTGCCCCTCATCAGGATGACAATCTAAGTGCCAGTGCACAGCAGCTGCAGTCACTCAGCCTGCAGACCAAGTCTGCTATTCAAGATGGCCAGCTGTTTTCAGCACTCGGGTTCTCACAGCGTCATTTCCCAGCGGCGGCAGTCGATAAGACAAGCCAGTATAACACAATGGCCCTCATGCACGAAAGTGTTCGTATTCTTATCCTAGATATCTCCCACTTTTGTTCGTACGAAGTGTTCGTACGAACATGCCACGTCAGATCCAACACAGTCTTCTATCGTCAGGAAATGTGTGTATATGAGCTGTGTAAATAATGATGAATCCCACCTGTTCTATTCACCTGCTCGTGCACGCGTGAGGTTATTTACATAATTTCCGCCCCTCAAGACACCATATAAGGATATAGTTTCCTGCCACCGCGAGCAGGAAGTGTCCATTCATTCCGGCTTCATGCGTCAGAAAACACACAAACGCGTTTGGCGAATTAAAATTGACTCGCCTTTGATCATAGTGTCAGCCCCGGATCTGAGCGCAGACCCACACAGAATACAGATGACATCAGTGAGCGCCCACAGTCAACAGGCAGTTTATATTAAAAATGACATGAGACAGCTGTTTCGCCTTTCTTCTCCCCTGTCTCTGCAGCGGCGCTGTGTGTGTGTGTGTGTGTGTGTGTGTGTGTGTGTGCCGACAGTGGCGCGTGACGTGGTGGCGGGGTGCGCGTTGCGTGGGCCCACGGTGGTCGACATGAGCGCGGGGGGGGTGCG
>JBBPBX010015979.1:0-48738 GCA_038048925.1 Garcialebias charrua | reverse complement strand
CAACATATCTGGCCCTTTCTATGCTGAAAGCTCGGTGAAATGCAATTTTGGAGAAAGATGGATGGGCGTCAGCCGCTTAAGTACCCAGAGGGCGGGGCCTCTGGCGCGGCGTTGACGCCCCTGCCGTAAAGGCGTGTGTATATTTCTTCAGGTAATCGCGCGGGGGCGCAATTCCCAAAGCAAGTATGTTGCACTTCGTTCCCTTCCTTCAGGGAACATGAGTTATGGTGCATAACTTTCAGTTTTCTGATTCTGCAAAACTGAAACAGATGGAATGATATAATAATGGAAGCTGCAAATGCTGCCTCTTAAGATCCTTACTGATCATCTTACCAAAGCAGAACATGTTTTCAATTTCTAGTATTTGTAAGTCTGATTTTCCTCAAGTTTCTTCATAACATGTTTAAGGAGTGTTTTCTTTTCTTTCTTTTTTTTTGGATATATTAATTAAATTAAAAAAACTTTTAAAACAACTAACACACATCACTTCTCCTCCTCCGTCATGTTTGGGTCTCGCTTCTTCTTCTTCTTCTGGGCCTTGTTGTAATTAGCACCAATTGTGCAACAAAAACAGCCAAAATGTGATTTTAAATATGTTTGCACATCACTACAAAAAACAGCAAACAAGACAAAAAATATTGGAAAAACAACCTTAGATTTTCAACTCCATATCTGATGTTTTTATAGAGTGAAAATGTTTAGAAAAAAGTATAATTCAACAAGAATATATATACTGTATTCCCTACGTTTGAACTAGAACAGCATTTGTTATTATTTACCTCTACTTCAGCCAGTTTGGTCCCATTTTAAATAAGTTAATGAAACTATGGAAAAAAAAGACATTTTGCACATTTTATTCCATTAAACACTACAGCCATTTTACAGTACAGTATTCCAGCACTTCCAAATTTATATTTGGTGCCACTTACAGTTAAAGCAAATATGATCAAGGATTATAATTACTTCAGCTAATGAATTTGTGCATACAATTATTCAATAAAGCACAAAATTAGTGAATGTTAATGTTTCCATTTGTCCCTCGTGGGAGCTGGACTATGATTCAGAATGCATTTTGAAGTTTAAACACTGGAATATTTTTTATTAATTTAAATTCTTTATTCATTTAAATTTAAAAGAACACAAAAAAAACTATTTACAATTCCACGTAAATAAAAAAATCAAACATGATATGAAATTAAAGGAAGCAGAAGAAGATAAAATCTTATTATTTCTGCCCCTTTTTTAACAAAATTAATTCAAACAATCAATTCAAACAATCAATTCAAACAACATAAAATATTATCCACATAAAATATTACACAATAAATAACTCATCATACTTTACCATTCATAAATTTTGAAACAAACCAATTTATATATATTTTTCCAGAAACCTAATTTTATTCATTTTTTTAAACAAAGTCATTGTTTTTGCAACTTTGATATCGTTTTCTAAACCATTCCATAGACCTATTCCATAAATTATAGTAGACCTACTCTTTAAACTAGTTCTATGTTGTGGCATAACAAAAATATCTGTACCCTTAAGATTGTAAGTACTCTGTCTTTTTACAAAAAGCGTTTGGATATTTGAGGGTAATGTGAAGTTCTGCGCCTTGTACAATATTAAGAGTATATTGTAGTCAACCAGATCATAAAATGTCAGTAATTTCAATTTGCAAAACAAAACATTTGATGGATGGTAATAATGCTTTCTAGTGATAATCCTTATAGCTCTTTTCTGTAAAATAAAAATAGGCTTAGTTATAGTTTTGCACGCTGTACCCCAAACCTCAACACAATAAATTAAATGCGGGATTATTATTGCATTGTACAACAAATACATTGCTTTATCATTTAATAGATCTTTAACTCAACACTGCAATAGATCTTGATATTTTAATTCTTGCATCATCTGCTCAGGTCAAATTTGCGTGCCAGCAGATGATCTTGGATATTAAAACACTTATGCTGCACATCATCGTCACGTTGTTGTGATGATGGTGTGTGTGGATCCAACATGCAGATTCTGGAAGCAGGTGGCTTAATAAGAAACAAAACTTTCAATCAAATTAAAGGCTGTCAAGGCAGCAAATAGAACTATTCTCGCCTGGAGGGAGTGCAGGTGTGGCTCAACAACTGAACAATTATCTAAAATGTGCAGATGTCTCGTACAAGGTTCACTCAGCTTTAAAGACCTGCCTGAAACAAAACAGATGCCGTCTTTATCTTGTCTTTGCAGAGCTCTACGTGCTGTGAAATAGTAGTCACAGTAGCTTGATCATCAAACTCTGATAGTCTACCTTCTCCTGAGCGGAGGTGGGAAGTGCAAAGCGAAGCACTGGCAGGAGGACAGGGTAATGAAATCAGATGGATGGTTGAGAATATTACCTGACAGGACGGTGCCGGTGCACAACAGTCCTGCTGAGCGAAAGCCTGGTGAAAAACATGAAGTAAGCAATATCTACTGTGATTTAAACCTGCTCTCCAAGCTGGGACCCATTGTGAACTGTCAGGCGCTGGATGTGCACAGGAGAGAAGGAATGAAAACAAACTGCACCCTGTTGGCTTTGTTACAGCGATGGCTAGTTTCCCGCATGACAAATAGAAGCAGCCCATTGGTCAGCACTGACACGGATGGATCGGATGGATGTTTTGTAGGACCCAGAGGTCTGTCTCATTCATTTTGTTAATGGCACAGACGTTCAGGCAGCTGCTTTCTTTCTGCTCCTTCTGTTTTTTTGTTCTTTTTCCCCAAACTTGTTTGTGAGTTTCATTTCAGCGGCACACCCGAGAAGTGTCCACTTCGTCCTGATGCAACGAGAACTTTGTCAACAAACTTTAATGTTTTCCTCAGTTAGATGATGAGGGTCAACAAGCCGTTTGTCAACTGGGTGATAGCCTGAGGAAAATGCTGCTTTGAGACAGCGCTGAGTTGCTGAGGGGCCTGGAAGACACAAATTAGTTTTGACACAGTTGTGAACAAAATATATAGACTTGCTTTAGCGCTTGAAGTTTGGGACTTTAACAATTTGCTCTGTTCAGACAGATAGAGTGAAATGGAAATAATTTAAAATATTGTTGTCTGGCATATCGACAAATGCGAAAAATATCGACAGCTGTTCTGGCCATTGTGAGGCTGCCCGGCTTGTGTGAAGGAATGTGCGATGAGCACTCAGACTCAGATTCTGTGTGAGCTGAGCCGTAAGCTGGATGCGATTTCTGAGAATCGCAGGCCACTTGCGGCTCCTGAAGCTCACTGGCGAGAAGGAATTGAATCGGAAAAGCTATAAGCTCGGACTGGTGGTATTGACTACAAAATTTGACTGTTTGAAGTTGCCATTGAGACGTACCAGTAGAACAGTGAAGGCAGTCAGAAATCAAGCCGAGTCAGCCTGACCCAAAATAACTTATCTGAATCTGACTCCCCCATGTCAGCCTTGATTTGGCCAACTATCCCAAACTCTCCTGGATGTTATGTGAACAAGAAGCTCTACCCCCCTCCCCCCACACACCCACTCCCTTCCCGAGGACATCTGTGGACCTGTATCAGAGCTGAGCCGGCTGATAGACACTGCACCATCTCTTATCAGGACTATGGAATCATCTGGCAGTGTCCATGGACAAACTCACTGCCTTTGTCAGCCTCCTCATGCATATCTGTACAGGTAGTCCCCGAATTACGAGCGCTCTGATCTACGAGGTTCCAGACTTACGAGCTGGCGAATTTTTGGAAAAAACGCAAAAAATACTGAGTTTTCATGTGTTTTTTCACCACAGTTAGTTAGATAAACATATGGACACACGTTTCCGATCATTTTTATGCACTCATAAGCAGTTTTTGGATGAAAATAGAGTGTTTGTAGTCGCGCTAGCGAAACCGTTCCAATTTACGAGCGAAATTCCGGATTTACGAGAGACATGGCGGCCGTTCCAAATTACGAGATTTCCGGTTTACGAGCGCCTCGTGGTAACGGATCTCGCTCGTAAATCGGGGACTACCTGTATTATGATGTCATCAGTGTGTTGCTATTTCTGTGCTGAGTTTTTTTCCTTCAACTTTTACATTGTGTCCTACCCCTCGTGTTTCTCTTTTTCTTATCTAAACGAAAAGGGCAGTGCCTCCCAAGAGGTTGCAGCCTCAGATACCTCCATCTCCCTGTCTGTTTGTTTGTGTTTTACTTGGATGGGCTGTACTGAAATGTAATTTTGTTGTGCTTTGATGCAATGACAATAAAGCTAATTTTGATTCTGAATAGTTTTGCAAAATCCCACTGCAGGCCTCAGATGTGTAGAGTCTGCAGACAACTGATACTGAGAACTGGGCTCTTCATTTCCCAAAGTGTAATCTGGATCCTCTCCAGTACTCAAAAATCTGCAGTGTCACATTTTCAAGATTTCCTTTTTACCTTTTTTCTGTCAGCCTGCAGTTATAATTATAGTATTTGATGTTCATAGCATACAGATGTGAAACCTTGTAATTTTTTTTACTTTTTTCCCCAGTAAAACTTGGAGGCTGGGGAACTGGAGAAGCTAAAAAGTATCTCGAAGAGTGACATTTTCCAATGAAAAATGTAAGAACTGTGACAAGTATGAAATCTAAAAAAGCTAAGTCTGGTCCTCTGGACATTCAAAAAATAAAACACAAAGCAAAAAAAAAAAAATGTAGAAACGTTTCGTCTTTCGTCCAAAAGACTTCCTCAGTCTGAGTTGCTGTATTCAGCTCAGTCTTATAAATAGCACCCTCTCACAGTGTTACACAACCAGTTGGCTGATGACAGCCTGAAACCAGCTGCTCACATGATCAAGGAGGGCCATCAGCCTAACAATGGATCATTAGCACCCTGATGGTTGTTTGCTATTCACAGAGGGCTGAGTGATACTAGCAATCACAGCATGTGAATAGCAAACAACCATCAGGGTGCTAATGATCCATTGTTAGGCTGATGGCCCTCCTTGATCATGTGAGCAGCTGGTTTCAGGTTGTCATCAGCCAACTGGTTGTGTAACACTGTGAGAGGGTGCTATTTATAACACTGAGCTGAATACAGCAACTCAGAGGGTATATTAGGCAACGAAAGGGCAGATAAGTTGGCTAAAGAAACTGTTAAAAAAGTAGACATTGATATGCCAATAAAGTTAACTAAATCTGAAGGAAAAAGTATAGTTTGGAACGAAAGCAAGAAATTATGGAAAATGAGATGGACTAATGAGACAAAAGGGAGACATTTATATAGGATACAGAATACAGTTGATGTTAATAGACTCAGAGGAATAAATAGGAGGGAGGAGATAATTATAAATAGAATAAGAACTGGGCATAGTTTATTGAATGACACTCTTTTTAAGATGGGGAAACATCTTACTGGTTTATGTGATTGGTGTAATGCCGCAGAAACAATAGAACATGTTTTTAATAATTGCAGGAAATATGTGGGTCATAGGAGAATATTGAGAATGGAAATTGGTTATAATAGGGAACTAAATTTGGAAGAAGTCGCTGCTCAGCTGAGTAGTGATGAAGGGAAAAGAAAGATATTTCGTTTTTTAAAAAATACTGGACTCAATAAGAGAATTTGAGAAAATAAATTAATATATAAGCACCAAGAGATGGCAGTAGTGCAACAGTGATGGATGCAAGCTGCCGTTAAAAACCAAAGAAGAAGAAGAAGAAGAAACAGCAACTCAGACTGAGGAAGTCTTTCGGACGAAAGACGAAACGTTTCTACATTTTTTTTTTTGCTTTTGTTTTATTTTTTGAATGTCCAGAGGACCAGACTTAGCTTTTTTAGATTTTTCTACCTGGATTATTGAGCATGCATCAGAGTACAAGTATGAAATGTTTTTTTTTTTTCATGCAAACTCCTATTTTTTAAAACTTCTTTTAGCAATAAAGCACATTCTCAAATAAACCTCTTATCCAGCAGACAACTCTTGGACCTATAAAAGCTCAAGGTCACAGTGGATGTATCCGGTGAATGGGTTTTAGCTTAGCTGAGTGAGTAGCTTTCCAAAAAGACCGGTGCAGCTTCAAAACAACCACTGAGAAGGTGAGCTCTGTCCGCCAGGAAGAAGCAACAATCAACAACTCTGACAGAAATAATCATACTGCCAACTTTAATATAGGATGACAACCCCTCAAAGGTATTATACAATAAATTATTTGGAAACAAGGTCAGTCCCTGAATTACTTTTTTGTGTGTGTGTGTGTGTGTTGTTTTTGTGTGTGTGTGTGTGTGTATGTATGGCAAAAGCTTTTTAACTTTTAATAAAGCAAATCCATTCCCAGTGTCCTAATGGAAAATTATGTGCATACATGTCTTTGTCCTTATGATAATCAACATTTTAATGCTTTGGCAGTTTGTGATAAGAAAACCACTTTTGTTAAATGTCATGTCGGCTCTTAGGCAGCCAGGACTAATTCAAAAAGGCTAAGATTAGAATAAAGTGTAGATGATTGATTTTTATAACCAAATGTTTACATGTTAGATGATATTTAAAAGAAACACACATAGAATATGATAATGAAAACATGGAACCAATTTTAAAGCATCCAACTTTTCTCTGAGTCTTCTGTACATGCAGCTTTTAGGTTTATTCCACACTCGCCATTAGGAAATAAGCCAAACAAGGACTTGTTTATCTGAAACACACAATTTCAATGACTTAATCAATTAATGGGTTCTTAATCGAGTAAGTACCCATTAAAGGTCCCTTTAGACAACTTCTGGGGCCTCATTAACAAGATCCTTCATAGATTTCTTGTTCATCTCTATATCCTTATATTTTCCAGTGGTGGACTAATGTCCATTTAGTGCAGATCTGCCAAGCAATAAACTGTGGTATTTTGTTAAATACAGTTGGACGTTTTCAATCAACTAGAACATTTATATCATATAATGCATAGATAAAAATAAGGAGTTTTTGGGAGAATGCCAGGGAGGTCTAGGAGACATATTAAAGATGAAGATATATCATTAGAGGCCTTGGATTCCTTGAAGGGATACAGACCAGTGACTGATGTCACTGTGAGATCATTTTATAATGAGAATGGACTAAATTAAAGTTGTTTTAGTGAAAATCTGTAGATTATTTTAGACCATAGAGTTAAATAAGACTACTAGAGGGCAAACTCCTTATCCATCATCACATGACATCATGGAGGAGCAAAGATGGTGACCAATAAGGGCAACAGCCCACAGCCGACAAAACAACCATTTGATAAACAGCAAATCCAACTTGATCTGTTTCAAGAATGATTCATAATCTTTTTACAATAAATTAACAGAATTGATCATGTTAATTTCATTCAACAATCATGTACAAACAGCTAGATGATATAGGGAAAATGTATAATTTATGAGTAATGATGATCTAAACTAGATCTGAAGCCAGTCGCTAACACACACAACTCAGAAATTACATACGTAAAGGGCTGCGCACAACAGTATTGGAATAACATATTTATTATTATTTACCTGTTGTGTAGTCGGGAGCATGGTAGCTCAGTTGGTAGAGCTACTGCCTCTTAGCGAGCAGGTTACCCTAGTTCAAATCCCAGCCGGGGCCTTTCCAAGTGGAGTTTGCATTTTCTCTCAGTGGGTTTTCCCGGGGTACTCCGGTTTCCTCCCACAGACCAAAACATGCATGTTAGGCTGATTGGTAACTCTAAATTGTCCCTAGGTGAGAGAGTGAATGGTTGTTTGTCTCGATGTGGCCATGTGATGGACTGGAGACTTATCCAGGGTGTCCTCCGTCTCTCGCACAGTGACTGCTGCACATGAGCACTAGTGACCCAAAAACGAAGAAGCGGGTAAAGATAATAGATGAATGTCACGTAGTTGACACTTAGAAAATGTTCACTGCATAACTGGTGATATTTTAAAGGATGAAACATGTCTACTGATATATTGGCTAACCATCTTCTCAATAGGTCAGGTTGTATTGTCACTAACTGGCAGTGGTGTCAAAAGTATTCACATTCATTACTCAAGTAGAAGTATAGATACTGGGATTTAAAATTACTTCTGTAGAAGTAGAAGTATCAACTCTAGCTTTTTACTCAAGTAAAAGTAAAAAAGTACTGGTTTCAAAACTACTTAAAAGTATAAAAGTAAAAGTAGCGTAAGAAAAAGCAACAACAAAGACAAATGCTTAGGCCGCACCACACATACTATTGTATACAACCCCACCTCCCCCACAAAAATCATTTTTTTAGACTAGATTATATTATATTGTTAATGTTGAAAAACTAGGGGTGCACTAAGCTACCTGTCTTAACTGCATATATGCCCATTGAAAATAGACACATTTAAATGCAAATTTAAATATATTAAAATAACCATACTGTATAGGGGTATTATTGAGCATTTGCCTGCAGTGTGAACGTAGTCTATGAAGTAAAACTTTGTTAAGTTCAGTGAAAACTCTGACAGAAAGAAAATATGTTTTAAATCTGAATAAAAAAGAGAAACAATGTTAGCAAGCAAACCCAGAGCATGTAGCTAGTTCCATGGCTAGTACCTCCTAACCATAGAAAACATTATACAACATTAGTATGTTACTAGGTCACTAGAAGTCAGTAATCAACTGATTAAAAAAAAAAAAACTTTCAGCTTACCTCAATATTAGGCATGTAACGAGATCTCGTTGTACGAGATCTCGCGATATTAAACTCCCGCGATATCTCTCGTTGAGAGGTAACGTTGTCTCGCGAGACGCTAATGCTAGCGCTAGCAGAGCCCCTAGCAAGTCAGCGTCACGGACAGCATGGCTTCGCCGGATGAAGTTGCTATAGAAGACGCCCCAACTACTGATGGAGGGTCCCGGTGCCGCAGACGCCTCTACATTGACATGGAGGGTCCCGGCGCTGCCGACGCTGCCCCGGATGTAAAGACACACGCGTAAACAGTGAACTGACAGGCTCTGCTCCTGTCATTCTCTTCTTATTTCATTCACTCCTCAGTCTGCCTCTCCAGTCATCAATCCTAATCACTCTCACCTGTTCTCATCAGCCATCTGCCAAGCTGCACTCATTACTCACCCTCCCTCTGTCATATAAAAAGCCTTCTCTCTCATTCATTCCTTGTCCGGTCATTGTTTCTGCTCTGCTCAGACAACACGGCCCTCTGTTCCTCCTCTGCTCCTGTTATCCTTCCACGGTGACTGACATTAGTCAGTAAGTTTTGGCTGCCCCGACAGCATTTTGTTTTCTTGTTGTTTTAAAATAAATCCTTTTATTGTAAAACTCCTGCCTCGTTCACCTGCCTGCATATGGGTCGAAGACAACAAGTTCGTGACAGAATGACCGGACCAGACCCTGACCCAGCAGGTTTTGTGAGCGTCACCGAGCACAGCGCTGAATGGGACCTACTCCACCAGGTAACACGTAAATATATTGACACTGTGGGCATTTCCTATGATCTGCAGGAGAGGTTGGTGGCCAGTGAGGACTTTATAAATGTGTTTACCCGGTTGGAGTCTGTAAGTTATGACCCGGGCTGTTTGAACTGTTTTCTGAGGCCTGGACTGAGAGACAGATGTTGCGCTCTTGTTTCCAGTTGACTGCCGCCCTGCCCCCGGGTCATCCCGGGGTCTCCTCGGTGCCAGCCAGTGTGGTTCCGCCCGCTGACCCAACGCCATCTTGCTCAGTGGGTGTCAACAGTGCCCCACCTACCTGTCATTCTTCTTGCCACCGTAGGAGGGGAGGTCGACATGGTCGATGTGGAACTCAAGCTCTCCTTCTGCCTGATTCAGCTAGCTCTGCTCCAGGGGTCCCTCCAGCTACAGAGCTTCTGGTCTCGCCTCCTGATTCGGCTCCTGTGGTCTCGCCGCCCGCTCAGGTTCCTTTGATCTCGTCGCCTGCAGACCCCACGCCAGACTCATGCAGACCCCACGTCGGACTCATTGGCTGCAGACCCCACGTCGGACTCATCGGCTGCAGACCCCATAGACGACTCATCGACGGCTGCAGACGACTCATCGACAGCTACAGATGACTCATCAACGACTTCAGAAGACTCATCGACGGCTGCAGAGACGCCGTCCGACTTCTCTTCGACTGCAGACGACTCATCGACGGCTGCAGAGATGCCGTCCGACTCATCGACGACTGCAGACAACTCATCGACGGCTGCAGAGACGCCGCCAAACTCATCAACGACTGCAGACGACTCTTCGGCGATTGCAGACAACTCATCGATGGCTGCAGATGACTCATCGACGGCTGCAGATGACTCATCGACGGCGCTCGACTCCTCGACGGCGCCCGACTCCTCGACGGCACCCGACTCCTCGACGCGCCTGACTTCTCGACGGCGCCCAACTTTTCATCAGCTGCAGACGACGTATCATCACCCGACTCGGCGCTTGACGACGTTTCATCGCCCGACTCAACGCCTGATCGACTCACGGCCGCCCGCCCGACGTCTCGGTGCCTGAGTGACGACCTCCCGGCCGTCAGCCCGACGTCTTGGCACCTGATGGGTGGCCTCACGGCCGCCCACTCAACGTCTCGGCACCTGATGGACGGCCTCTTGGCCACCCGCCTGATGTGCTCCAACCTGCTGGACGGCCTCCCGGCTACCCGCCTGAACTCATAGATGTTGTTTCCCCTTTTTTCTGTTTTTCTAGGTTCCTACCTGTCGGCCTTGTTCCTTGGGATTTTTCTTCTTGTGCCCTCCATCCTATTTCCTCCCCCCTCCCTCCCTAGTTATGTGGGGGACCCATCTTGGGTGTCAGGTGCTACCCTTGAGGGGGGGTTATGACAGGCTCTGCTCCTGTGTCATTCTCTTCTTATTTCACTCAGTCTGCCTCTCTAGTCATCAATCCTAATCACTCTCACCTGTTCTCATCAGCCACCTGCCAAGCTGCACTCATTACCCACCCTCCCTCTGTCATATAAAAAGCCTTCTCTCTCATTCATTCCTCATCCGGTCATTGTTTCTGCTCTGCTCAGACAACACGGTCCTCTGTTCCTCCTCTGCTCCTGTTATCCTTCCACAGTGACATTAGTCAGTAAGTTTTGGCTGCCTCGACAGCATTTTGTTTTCTTGTTGTTTTAAAATAAATTATTTTATTTTAAAACTCCTGCCTCGTTCACCTGCCTGCATATGGGTCGAAGACAACAAGATCGTGACAGAACTAACTTGCAAAAAGACTTGGCATTTGTTTTCATGCCGGATGCACTTCCTGACACAACCACAGACCACGAGCTACACAGCCCTCTGTGTGGAGCAGAGAATCAAAGGCAATACTATTTAATAGTTTGTGCTAAACTGTAGCATGATTCATAAAAGTGTTAAACTCTGTATAACGATGTATGGCACTGAAGCAAATATCTACTAGCCAAATCAATAATTACCAGCAATTACATCAGCTTTGTGTGTGGGAGTGGTGGCACAGAGGTTGGAGAAGGCAAGCCTGTGATTGGAAGGTCGCTGATTCAAACCCCCAGACTAACGACATCAAAATGGGAAAGGTGAAACACCCACACCTGCCTCCAGCCTCATTTGCCCCACTCTGGACCCTTGATTATGGCCCTCAACCCTGACCATTTGCTCCCTGGGCTCTCTATATGGCAACTCTCTTCTCCACAGAGAGGGCTGTGGTAGCTCAGTGGTCTGTTGCGGTTGTGTCAGGAAGGGCATCCAGTGTAAAAACAATTGCCAAGTCTTCATGTGAATTAGTTCACTGTGGCGACGCGACCCCTGAAAGAAGGAGCAGCCGAAAGAAGAATATTAAACATCAGCTAATATGTCACGGCCGGGTCTTTGGATTCTTAATAAGCCAGACACAGGAGTGCAAAAAACAAACAAAAAAAAAGTTTTATTAATTTGATTGCTGGTTGCTGGAGTCAGGGTCCAAGTGGGGAGTCCAGTCTTTAAAGGCAGAGAGGTTAGTGACCTTGGCGAGGAGATTCTGATGTCACAGTAAAAGCCACTAACCTTCTCAGTATGTTTGTGGCAGGTGCTGTTGTTGATCTGCAGCTGGTGACGTCACTCATGCAGAGTGAGCTGCTACAGCGGGGCAGACTGAAGCTGTGATCCAGGCGGGGGAAATCCAGATACATAGTCTGACAAGTCGTAGGNAGGAAAGCAGAGAGCAGGAACCAGAGCCAAATCATAATCCGTAGTCTTGGTCTAGCGTTGTAGTACTCAAGACCGGTCTTGGTCTTGAGACCGGTCTCAAGACCACTTTTTGATGGTCTTGATCTTGTCTCGGCCTCAGACATTGAGGACTCGGGATTTTATTTCAAGACCACAACTGTGGAAATTAGGGATGCACAATATTGGAATTTTGGCCGATATCCAATATGCTGATATGTTAAAACTTATTTGGCAATTTTACATCTTTATATACATATAGCTTATACTGTATACATTCTAATATTATATTAATATTACCGTTAATAATTAATCAGATTTTACTGCTGGCTGTTTTGCCAGTGTAATAATGCTAAGTCCAAATGCTTGCCCACTCTGGTTATGGCTCCTGTCCCTCCAGTGAGTCACAACCTCATGTGACCAGTGCACCCTCTAGTTGTTTTATTTAATGGAGTTATTTGCTGAGATGACCATCTTCACTTGGGTTATACAGTAGTTAAATTGAACTAGATTTGATTAAATTCTGCCTGGTGGTTTGAAGTGTCCAGTTTGATTCTTGGTGGGAATCTTTTTGTATATACTCTCCTGCATGTGTGGGTTGTCTCCAGTGCTCCGGTTTCCTCCCACAGTCCAGAAACATGCAGCAGGTCAGGTTAATGGAAAAACCTAAATTTACCGTAGGAGTGAGTGTGCACGGTTGTTTTTCTGTAAAGCACTTGCAGCCATTCCAGGCTCTCTGCTGATTGCAGGAGTTGAAACCAGCCCCACTCCCCCTCCTTGACCCTGAACGGGAATAAGCAGGTCCACAACATGGATGAATAAGACTGCATGTAATTGGACTTAAATAGGAAAAAATAAATTATTCCGCAAAGCAGCCAAACATCATTTCTTTTCTGAACTGGAATAAAATAAATAAAGCAAAGTGAACTTATTATTGATGGCCTGCATGTTGGATTGTTTAAGATAAAACCAGATGCATTATGGGATTACAGTATATTAATGCTGCAGTGGAGGAAAAATAAATAATTCGATTTGAATTGAAGAATTGCAATGTATAAAATCTTACATCTGGTCAACATTTATTTGAGGGTTTTAGCTTTAANTGCTGATCTGTTCCATGTTGCTGCTGATCTGTTCCATGTTGCTGCTGATCTGTTTCATGTTGCTGCTGATCTGTTTCATGTTGATGCTGATCTGTTCCATGTTGCTGCTGATCTGTTTCATGTTGCTGTGTTCAATCTTGCCCATCTGCTCATACAGACTCATGTTCGTGCTGCTGTTTGTAATGACGTTTTTTAATTATGTTATTGCTTAGTGTGTTTTTAGTTGATGTTTTTCTTAGTTCATATCTTAGATGTTATTACTGTTCTTCTCTTACATTTTAATGTTGGATGTTACTGGGACCCTGTGTACATAATCTCGTTTCATCACATGTACCACATGTGGTGCGGATGACAATAAAGATTCTCTGACTCTGACTTGATCTGTGATTTTTGTTCTGTTCTGAATAAAATATTAGATGTTGGCACCTCCACATCATTGCATTCAGTTTTTATTCACAATTTGTTTAGTGTGGACACAGGGATGAAAAGGCACAGAAGAAAATAAGGCTAGAAAAGTGAGAGAAGGGGTAAAAGAGAAAAGAGAAAGAAGGTGATAGGAGTAGAGGAGAGAGAGAGGTATAAAAAGAACACAAATCGACTTTAAAGTCTGCCTCTGCGGAAAGAAAAAAAAACGAGAAACCACAACAACAAAACAACATATAAAGTATAATGATACTTATAATCAATAATCAATGACTTAAATCCAAGATGGCCGCGCTCAGACCAGTAGCAGCTTCATGGGCTTCCAGAACATCCCCAGTTTTTAGTAGTTTTAATAGTGTTTTTGTACCTGACTCTGCGCGTTTTTTGCGGGTGAATTATAGCCGAACTGAGCTGTTGAGAATTGGAGCGGATTTACCACAAGGCACAGCTGAAATCAGCAACGAACTCAAATCAGAACTCGGAAGATTGGATCTGCTTAGATCATCTTTCTGGAAGCAGATGCGCGGAGGAAAGAAGAGAAAGCGATGCTCTCGAGGGAAAAAGCGTGGCTGTCGAGCAGGAATCATGACGAGACTACGAGCAGACGCTAAAACCGGTAAACCCCCGATGCCGGCTTTATTTCTGTCTAACGTGCGTTCGCTCGACAACAAGATGGACCTGCTTCGTCTGAGAGTAACAACGTCGGAGGAGATGAGGAGATGTTCGGTGCTTTGTCTCACGGAAACATGGATCAATGAAGACACTCCTGACTCTGTTTATGAGTTGGATAATAAACTATTTTTCAGAACGGACCGGTGCATCGAGACTACGGGGAAAACGCGAGGTGGGGGTGTCTGCATTTACGTTAACAAAGACTGGTGCACGAACTGTGCCGTTATCAGCAGGATCTGCTCAGCTGCTGTGGAGCTTTTAACAATAAGATGTCGCCCACATTATCTTCCCCGCGACTATTCAGCGATAATAATAAGCAATGTTTACATACCCCCCGATGCTAATGCTAAAGTCGCCCAGGAAGAAATTCATGAGTTACTCACCTCGCTGCAGTGTAAATATCCTGAGGGGTTTTTCATTGTTTCCGGGGACTTCAATCACGTGGATTTACGTGCCATCCTTCCAACCTTCAATCAGCACGTTTTCACAGAAACACGAGGAAATAAGACATTAGACCAGGTCTACACGAATGTGAAGGGGGCGTACACGGCGAAGCCACGCCCACCGATCGGGGCTTCCGACCATCGCTCCCTGCTATTGGTCCCTAGACAGCTCCCCCCACTCCGACGTTCGATGCCAGAACAAAGAGTGATCACATCGTGGCGCCAAGATAGTTCCCCCATGCTAATGCCTCTTTTCCACCGCTCGGCTCGGCTCGGGTTGGATCGGCTCAGGTCGGCTCAGTTCGGGTCGGGTCACATCTATGTTCTGTTTCCACAGCTTTTTTGTACCCCTTCTGTGGGCGGGGTCCAGAATCCTACTCGTCTTACCACATGGTGGCAGTAGTGTTCCTCAAGCTATTTACTACAGTACTAGCCACCACTAGAAGAAGAACACAATAAAGACTTTGTTTCACATATTATCAATTCTATCAAAAACCACAAAGCTGATATTTTTCAAAAAAATCTAGTGTGATCACAACATGTTCATATACGAAATGTATCCTGTTGGAGTTATTTGAAATAAAATTCAATGTTTTATAGACATAAATGTGTCAACCTACGTCCATTATTTTCTACTTTGTTTCACATATTATCAATTCTATCAAAAACCACAAAGCTGATATTTTTCAAAAAAATCTAGTGTGATCACAACATGTTCATATACGAAATGTATCCTGTTGGAGTTATTTGAAATAAAATTCGAATTTTTATAATTTATTTTCGTTGTGCAAACACAGGTTTTGGAAAAAGTCAAAGCGAAACTACTTTAAATGCAGCACATTTGACCATACGTGACAATATTAAAGCGTGGTTAAGCTCAGGAGCCCTCGTACTATTAAAGTCAGCTATGAAATATATTTTATATCTGTTCATTGAGCTACATTTAAAGACATAAAGCCGCCCGCGCGCCGCGTGTTGCTCGTGGCGAACCTATTTTTTTAAAATCCTGCAGTTTTGAGCAGTACGTGATTTTATTAAGGACACGTTCAGCTGAAGACCCATCTTTGCTATAAATTTAAAAAATAATAATTGTTTTTACCGTGTTTATCATGTAAAAGTCCTGCAGTGATCGCGTCCCTCGCTTCCGTAAAAACAGCTCTCGTCTCCTCCTCCCTCCTTCCGGAGCGGGTGAGCTCGCCTCAGTACCCCTCTGAAAGCAGCCCGAAAATCTCAGGAAATCTCGCGCGGCTTAGCACGGAATATCCGGTGGAAAAGGATGAAAGGGGGTCTCTGCGACGCACATATGACGTAACATCCGACCCGAGCCGACCGGTGGAAAAGGGGCATAAGAGACTGCTTTGAAAACACAAACTGGTCTGTCTTCAAAGAGGCAGCTACGAATGGAAATTCAATTGACCTGGAGCTTTATGCTTCCTCTGTCCTGGGTTACATCAGTACATGTGCTGAAAATGTATCCATAAGAAAGTGTGTTAAATTTTACCCCAATCAAAAACCCTGGCTAAATAAGGATGTCCGCACCCTGCTGGCAGCCAGGGACACTGCATTCAAGTCTAAAGATACTGAGGAGTTGAGAAAGTGCAGGAGAGAACTGGATGATGGCATAAAGAAGGCCAAAGCCGCGTATGCACAGAGGATCGAGGGACAGTTCACCTCACATGATCCAAGGAGCATGTGGCAGGGCATCAAATGCTTAACAGACTACAAGGGCAAAAGCAAACAATGCCCCAGGGACCCATCCCTGCCTGATGCCCTCAATAAGTTTTATGCACGTTTTGATGATCCAAACAGACCAACTAGCACCAGACTCACCTCATCACCAGACGAGGAGCACCTCAAAGTGACCGCAGCAGAAGTGAGAGGCAGTCTCAGAAGGATCAACCCTCATAAAGCTACGGGTCCAGACAACATCCCAGGGAAAGTTCTGAAGGAATGTGCGGACCAGCTCTGTGAGGTGCTGGCTGACATCTTCACCACCTCACTTGCACTGGAGTCAGTTCCCACCTGCCTGAAGACCGCCACCATCATCCCAGTCCCAAAAAGCTCCACAGTGACTGGTCTGAATGACTACAGACCGGTGGCTCTCACCCCGATAGTCGCTAAATGTTTTGAGAAACTGGTCATGTCCCACATCAAGACAGCCGTCAACATCAACGAGGACCCTCATCAATATGCATACCGTGAGAACCGATCAACAGAGGACGCCATCTCCTCCGTGGTCCACACTGCTCTCACCCACCTGGATCAGAAGGACTCATACGTGCGTCTGCTCTTTGTGGACTTCACATCTGCCTTCAACACCATGATCCCCCAAACTCTGATAGACAAACTATCCACACTTGGACTAAGCCCCTCTATTTGTAACTGGGTCTTAGACTTCTTAACAGACAGACCACAGTCCGTGAAGATCCACAACTTCTCCTCCTCCACCATCACCCTCAGCACTGGCTCTCCTCAGGGATGTGTGCTGAGCCCTCTTCTGTTCACTCTGCTCACATATGATTGTATAGCCACACATCCAGGCTGTCATATTGTTAAGTTTGCAGATGATACAGCTGTGGTGGGATGCATCACAGATAATGATGAATCCAGCTACAGACAGGAGGTGGAACATCTGGAGAGCTGGTGCAAAGAGAACAACCTTCACATGAATGTGAAGAAGACGAAGGAGATGATTGTGGACTTCAGAAGGAACAAACACACCCACACCCCACTGTATATAGGTGGATCTGCGGTGGAGGTGGTCTCCAGCTACAAATACCTGGGTGTACACTTGAATGATAACCTCAGCTGGAGCAATAACACCACCAGCCTGATCAAGAAAGGTCATCAGAGACTCTACTTCCTCAGACGGCTGAGACGAGCCGGTCTGAGAAGCCCAGTCCTCACCTCGTTCTACAGGTGTGCAGTGGAGAGCGTCCTGTGCTCCAGCATCAACGTGTGGCATGGAGGCTGCACAGTTGCAGAGAGAAAAGCTCTGCAGAGAGTGGTGAAGGCTGCACAGAAGTCTGTGGGAGTCAGTCTCCCCACCATCACAGACATTTACACCTCCAGATGCAGAAAAAGAGCCACCTGCATCATGAAAGACCTCACTCACCCAGCACACTCACTCTTTGCACCACTCCCTTCGGGACGGAGGTTGAGGAGCATCAAATGTAGAACCACTAGACTGAGAAACAGCTTCTACCCTGAGGCTGTCAGACTCATGAATAAATAAATAATAAGAATAAACACTGCAAAATGTCACATCATACTGATACTGTACTGATCTGTTTCTTGTTGCTGCGTTCATCTGTGACCATCTGTTTCTTGTTGCTGCGTTCATCTGTGACCATCTGCTCATGTTCGTGCTGCTGTTTATAATGATGTTTTTCTACTACATTAGGGCTTAGTGTATTACTAGCTGATGTGATGTCTCTCTTAGTTAATCCTAGATGTTATTATTGTATTTCTCTTGCATTTGTTGTTGGATGTAACTGGGACCCTGTGTACATAATCTCGTTTTCAACACATGTACTACATGCGGTGCAAATGACAATAAATTCTCTCTGACTCTGACTCTGACTCTGATAAAATCATTGGAAAGTATTTTATATAGTACATGATAATACAAGATGTATTTAGTGGCCACCACAACCCAACTGAGTGTGTATCTGATAAACACCTGAATCTAAACACCTGTGTGAGCTTGTTACTATAAAATTTCTCCATAAGAATGTTCAATAGTGGATGTGAGGATCCACAGACCAGCTCCCACAGGACACAAATGTAACACGGGGAGGACCAGAGCCACAGACACACAGTGGCCCCCAAGCCTGGAGCCCTGAGAGTCTCCTGACAGGGACAACTGCACCCCCCAGAGAGAAGCAGAGGAAAGCCCCGGACGACCGCTAGCAACCACAATGCAGAAATCCCAGGAGGTTGTAGCAACGAGCCCACAGGTCCTACCGGCAACCCGCCCCCCAGAGTAGATCCGGGCATGGACACTGAGCCCCGAGGTCATACCACCCGACAACAGAGGCCCGACTGAGCCAGGGCACCCAGGCCCCGGCAGGCAGCCACCAGGGCTGGCCGGCACACACCCGATCACCCAGCCCAGATGCCGAGAGCCACCAACGCACTGGCAGCAGGGGGGGCCGCCACCGGAGGGGGGCGCGACAGGGGGAAGTAGACCCCACATTAAATGAGGGGCCCCAAAACCCAACCTCAGACATAAACAGGTACACACAGACAGCCCAACTGCTTACCGGTCTGCTTCTCTTTTCTTTTGTCCCTGAACACTCCTGACTGCTTCAGCGTAGCTAATATTTTTAGTCATTTTTATTTGTTGTATTTCTACTGCTCTCTTTCTCACCTCACACTTTCCAGAGTTAGCTCTGTGTTGACCTCCACAGTTACAGCACTTTTCTTGTTTGTCTTCTCTGCATTCTTCTATCCTGTGCGCCTCTCCACATTTAGGACACCTCTGCTTGCTTTTACACACCGCTGCCATGTGTCCATACCTCTGACATTTGTAGCATCTGAGTGGTGGGGGATGAAAGGCCTGACCGGGAAACTCAAGAATCCTATTTTTATTCTATTTGGCATTATTGTTTCGGAGAACTCTATTAAAATGGACATGCTTCCCACTCTTTATTATTTAGCATCCAAGCAATCATCCATGACCAAGACAACACTGCTTTAGCAACATGCATTTTGCCAGTTCATGCTAGATTATAATAATTTAATTGTGTTTACTTGTTCTTAGTACATTTGAACAAGAAGCAAGACTTCAACCTAATTTCACATGTAAAAGTCAGGTAGTGTTTAGCAACTTAACTTACCGCAATATCTTTTTTCAGATTTGACGGTGAATTTTTGAAAACCAGAAGTACATGGTTTCAGGGGAGGCAAAGATGACACCAGAATCTCCACAAGTCATTTTTTGAACTGGTTAATTCGAACAAGTCTTTTAAATAAGATCATGGGTGGCTTCTTCTGGCTGACTCTCGGCGGTGGAATCCATTTTTTATTTTTATTTATTTATTTATTTATAGAATTTATTCATTAAAAAAATACAATACAAAACAATCACATACATTATAAGAATACAAAATATAAAAAATGAAAGGTAGCAGAAAGAAGAGAAAAATCGTATTACCGTTATATCTGCCCCTTTTTTCAAACAATTAGTTCAAACAACTATAACCTTCAAGAAACAGAACAAAATGAATAACTCTTTCTAATTTTTCCAACTAATACAATACACATTAAAGGATCAGTATGTAAGTTATTTTTTAAACATATTTCTTCACTCTGCCACTATTTTATGATAGATAGATGTTTGACAAGTAATTTCTGAAAAAACTATAGTCCTCTGGCGTCTCCCGGTGGTAATAAAAGCATTTATAAAAACCCACAGTGACCAGCCGTTAACCAGCCAATAAAAACAGAGTTTTTTGAACCAGCCAATAAAAACAGAGTTTTGTTCATGTGGGTGGGGTGTCAGCTTCACACAGCTCATCCCCCGCCTGTCCCAGCCTGCAGCGCTGGGAGGAGGAGGAGCTAAGGAGGCGGAGTTGCAGGTCAGCCAGAGAGCAAGGGTGAGGGAGCAGAAGGCTTTCCCTGTTCAAAAATTTTCTAAGTGTTTTGGTCATACAGAAATCGCAGATAGCAGCTTTAAGCTACTTCATAAATATTTTTTAACAATTCAGTTTTGACTATTTTCTGAAATGTACACATTGACGTGGTATTTTTTTAACACCATTCTCCAAACCATTCCACAATCCAATCTAGATTTTGGGTCTAGATTTTGGGTGTGTTAGTGGTGCTGCGGGTGAACCCAGCTCAATGATGTATATACTAGAATATTCATCACTGGCCCAGCTGTTTTTGAATTCAGATCTAACATTACGTACCTCCTTTGCAGTGGGTCAATGGACCATTTCCCCTCTCACCATTGGTTACTTTCAAACTAACAAACAGATTAAAAAAACGCAACACGAATGTGACGTGTAGCACAACGAATTACCACAGTTTTCAAAAATTCTTGAAAAACTATTTGTGAACAGACTAGATCAATTTATTGATAAACAAAATATTCTAAGCAATTTTCAGTATGGGTTCAGAGCAAAAAACTCTACATCAATGGCTCTCATGGAATTAATGGAACAAATAACTACTGTTGTCGATCAAAAACAATATTGTGTCAGTATTTTTGTTGATTTAAAAAAAGCATTCAATACTATTGATCACACCATTCTCCTTGAAAAATTGAACAAATATGGTATTAGAGGACCAGCATTACAGTGGGTATCTAGCTATTTAAAAGATAGGAAACAATTTGTACAAATAAATGATGTAAGATCTGACCTCTGTAATATCACATGTGGAGTTCCCCAAGGCTCTGTACTTGGACCAAAGCTATTTATTTTATATGTGAATGACTTGGTAAATGTGTCAGGACTCCTTAAATGTGTACTTTTTGCTGATGATACCACATTTTTCTGTTTAGGTGAAGATGTAGAACAAATGTTGGAATTGATAAAGACAGAATTTGTCAAAATACAAACTTGGTTTAAAATCAATAAATTATCATTAAATCTAGAAAAAACTAATTACATGATATTCAGTAATAAAAAGAAAACTGTTGATGTTCCACTCAAAATTGAGGGTGTTGAGATTTGTAGAGTGAGTGAGGTGAAGTTTTTGGGTGTTATCATTGATGACAAACTGACATGGAAACAACACATAAATTCTGTAAGAATAAAAATAGCTAAATCGATTGCAGTACTGTACAAAGTCAGAGACTTATTGAATGATAAAGCTCTGTATTTGTTGTATAACACAATCATTGTTCCACACTTAATCTATTGTATTGATGTTTGGGGGAAAGCGTGTAAAACAATCACAAAGCCTATTTTTGTATTACAGAAAAGAGCTGTAAGAATTATCACTAGAAAACATTACTGTCATCCATCTAGTACATTATTTTATCAACTGAAGTTATTGAAGTTCCATGATTTGGTAGACTATAATATTTTATCAGTTATGTATAGGGCTCAGAATAACGCATTACCTTTAAATATCCAAATGCATTTTGTTAAAAGACAAAGTTGTTATAATCTTAAGGGGACAGAGATGTTTGTAAAACCACAATTCAGAACTAGTTTGAAGGGACGTTCTACCTCAATCCAGGGAATTAGATTATGGAATGGCTTGGAGAATGTAGTTAAAAATGCCAAGTCAATGTTTACATTTAAGAAAATGATCAAAATGAATTTGTTAAAAAAAAAATGAAATGACGTAATGTGTATTGTATTAGTTAGAAAATTAGAAAGAGTTAGTCATTTTGTACTGTTGGTGGAAGATTATTATTGTTTAATCTGATTGTTTGAAAAAAGGGGCAGATATAATAAGATTTATTCTTCTTTCTGCTACCTTTCATTTTTTTATATTTTGTACGTTATCATTTATGGGATTGTCTTGTATTGTGTTTCTTTTGTAAAAAAATGAACAAAATTAATAAACATAAACAAACATAAACATACCATACCATACTATACCATTTTATTTAAAGAGCACTTAAAACAGTGACAAGGCCAACCAAAGTGCTGTACAAACAAATAAACGACAGGCAACACATAGGCAACATACAAAATGAAGTAAAGAACAGAATATAGACATAAAAACATTGCAGATAATAAATATAATTATAGAAATGTAGTGTAGTAGAAAGTACAGATACTTGATGTAAATGTATTGGAGTAAAAATCAAAAGTATCTAAGTTTAATTCTACTTAAGTAAAGTACAGATACATGGAGAATGTACTTATGTGGAGTACTGATATACTTGTACTTTATTACATCCCACCACTGGTCAGAAATATGAAAATCACAGAAGACGTATTTTCATTCAACATTTATTTATACAAGTTAGTCTGACTGAGTCACAAGAAAAAAAATTAAGAGGGACCTGTTTTAAAAAACACACACACAGATAAGGTACGCACAACAATAAACAGTATGATCGAAGAATTGGAAAAAATCAAAGAAAGATTTAGAAATAATAAATATATTATATAATGAAGCAAGAAATTAAGTATTCAATTTATTATACTTTGTTTTAGGAACACAAAATTAGTAAATAGAACACAAGCATGCAGACATAATATAGACATTTTTGATCCACNTGAAGCAAGAAATTAAGTATTCAATTTATTATACTTTGTTTTAGAAACACAAAATTAGTAAATAGAACACAAGCATGACTGCAGACATAATATAGACATTTTGATCCACACTTCATACCAGTAGGTGGTGGTAATGCACACTTTCCATTGTTTGTAAATCACCATAAAACTCTGCATGATGAAGAAGAAGAAGCACCATCTTCCTCCGGTTAGTCACACCTGCATTCTTAATATGATACACCTGTGTTGATGTAACTAATCAAGGCAGAGGCAAAGGTACAAAAAGCGGTGGAGTTCAAATCTGATTTGCTGTTTTATTTGATTAGATGACTGGTTTCATTGTGACTGTCAAAAGTTACTGTTTGCTGCTGTGTGTAAAACATGCAATATTTCTTTAGGTGAGTGTTAAAGTTTTCGTTTAAATGTTTTAGTTTTCTTTCAAATTGAAATGGGGAAAAAGAAACTTAACAAATATTTGTCTTCCAGATTGTTGCTGTTTTCCCTGATAGCCGCTGGATTAGATCAAGTAAATGGTAAGCTTGATTAAAATGTGGGCTCACCTCGTTTGTATGAAAAACCAAAACATAGTTTGATTTACCAAAATTTCATGCAGCAAATATGACGCAACTAAAGGGTTTAAGTAATGGTTGCTTCTTCCAACAGCTGATAATGCTGGTTCTGCAAAGAAATATAGGCCTAGTGAAGTCCTGGGTCCTTTTATTCGCTCTACTGGTGAACGGCACTTTCCTGATGAACCTGGCTACCCAATAGGAGGACCAGTGGGTCCCAGGTCCTTACCACATGGGCTTAAATTACCCTATAGGACAATACACACCCAGCACCAACAGGACTCTGGACAACCTCCTGTGGGTCCAAAGCCTCTCCATCAGCAGCAGTATCCAGGTCATTCACCCGTGGGTCCACGGTCTCTCCATCAGCAGTACCCAGGTCATCCACCCGTGGGTCCACGGTCTCCCCATCAGCAGTACCCAGGTCATCCACCCGTGGGTCCACGGTCTCCCCATCAGCAGTACCCAGGTCATCCACCCGTGGGTCCACGGTCTCCCCATCAGCAGTACCCAGGTCATCCACCCGTGGGTCCACGGTCTCCCCATCAGCAGCAGTACCCAGGTCATCCACCCATGGGTCCAAAGCCTCCCCATCAGCAGCAGTACCCAGGTCATCCACCCGTGGGTCCACGGTCTCCCCATCAGCAGCAGTACCCAGGTCATCCACCCGTGGGTCCACGGTCTCCCCATCAGCAGCAGTACCCAGGTCATCCACCCGTGGGTCCACGGTCTCCCCATCAGCAGCAGTACCCAGGTCATCCACCCGTGGGTCCACGGTCTCCCCATCAGCAGCAGTACCCAGGTCATCCACCCGTGGGTCCACAGTCTCCCCATCAGCAGCAGTACCCAGGTCATCCACCCGTGGGTCCACAGTCTCCCCATCAGCAGCAGTACCCAGGTCATCCACCCGTGGGTCCAAAGCCTCCCCATCAGCAGCAGTACCCAGGTCATCCACCTGTGGGTCCTAAGCCTCCCCATCAGCCGCAGTACCCAGGTCATCCACCTGTGGGTCCTAAGCCTCCCCATCAGCTGCGTCCAAGTCGCCCTCTTGTGGGTCCAAATCCTCTGCAGCATCCTGGTTACCCTCATGTGGGTTCAGAGCACCATCATCCTGGCTACACACTAGTGGGTCTTGAGCACCCTTACAACCAGCATCTTGGCTACCCACTAGTGGGTCTCGAGCACTACCTGTATCCTGGCTACCTTCCCATGGATCAAGAGATCTCACAGGGGCAGCAATTGGACTACAGTTCCCAGAATCCCGAGGACTCTGAGCATACACGTTTTGGTCACCTGCCCCTGAAGCCTGAGCCTGCAATGCACCAATCCCATGTACCCAAAAGTCCTCAGCAGCCTCGCTACTATGGCAGGCAACTTGGTAACTGGCGCATGTGGCCTCATAAACCACATAATCTCATCAAACGACCACAGCTGGAACAGTAGCAAGATATGTAGACCCATG
This sequence comes from Garcialebias charrua, assembly GCA_038048925.1. Lineage (NCBI taxonomy): Eukaryota > Metazoa > Chordata > Actinopteri > Cyprinodontiformes > Rivulidae > Garcialebias > Garcialebias charrua. The sequence continues at coordinate 23,773 of JBBPBX010015979.1, read as the reverse complement.
TTTTTTTCTGTCAAGGTGAGGGCCATAAACATTACTGTATTTAATTTGTTGTTCATATTCTGACTTTTTCTTTAGGAACAACCAGCAAAAGTCAAGATGCTGAAGAAGTTGCCAACTAAAATTTGACTAATATAAATTTTAATAAATTCATGTTCAAGCTGTCCCCTCAAGTGTTTCATTGTATCAAATGACTACATTTAATCTTAACATTTGAATTGGAAGTTTGAAAACATGGTAAGTTATGATGACTTGTCCTAGCATGAGTATGTGGCTAAATGCTAGCTTTAGAGAACTTCATGGCCCTACTGTCCTCGTGGAGCACAATGTTAGTCACTTTCCTCTGGTAACCACATAACTAAGCGGTAAGCTTAAGGCTGACCTGTAGACTAAACTACCACATCTGCTCTGGATTTGATTGCTCCTGATCCCAGCTATGAATTTTTATTTTTCAAACAATTTGCCAAGTCTTTAAATGGAAGAAATTGTGTGTTTTTTTTGACATTCTCTCTTAAACTTGATTTTCAAATTCTGAAATGAGAAATTATGGCAACTGCTCGTCCACCACAGGTTGAGGTTCTCATGAAAAATGGTGGTCTAAATCAAACTGGTACTACACTTGCTCTACCCAAGATTGGATTGAGTAAAATAAACTACTGGTACAAAGCTTTCTGGATTGGATTTCCAGATTAATACAATTGGGAGAATATATTGCGTGAATTTCAAGGTACTGTACAAGCAGGGTTCAATCCCAGACTACTGAATTAAAAGACTGCTTCTTTTATAAGACTGCTTCAACCCTTTACCTGTCACGGCTGTCATCTTGTGTGTCTACAAAAACTAATTTGTAATCTTGGAAAATTTGGAGGAAAGCCAACTCTTGTGGGATGTCCCCCCACACCCATCACCTTCTGAGACCTTGTCTTGAACAGACATCTTGAACAAATTTCAATGAGATTCTTTATCTTGTACTGTCTCATATCTGAAGAATTTTAAAAGTTTATCATTCAATTTGCATCAAATCAGACACCCAACTTGCTTAATAACTAAATGCCCAGGAAGATTTGTCTAGTTATATACAGGTCCTTCTAAAAAAAATTAGCATATTGTGATAAAGGTCATTATTTTTCGTAATGAAATTCATATTTTAGATCAATTGCACACCAGCTGAAATATTTCAGATCTGTTATCGTTTTAATACTGATTTTGGCATACAGCTCATGAAAACCCCAAATTCCTATCTCAAAAAATTAGCATATCAAAAGGTTCTCTAAACGAGCCATTATCCTAATCATCTGAATCGACGAATCAACTCGACACCTGCAAAAGATTCCTGAGGCTTTTCAAAACTCCCAGCTTGGTTCATTACTAAAACCGAAATCATGGGTAGTGCCTGGTACCCACCTAATTTCTCAAACCGCTCCTGCCGCCCCCTTTTGGCCGCTTTTCACGTTCCCACAGAGCCACTGAAGACCGTCTGACGCACACTGGGGGGAGGCAGAGGGGAGGGGTCTAGCTCGTTTTCCGGGTCAGTTGTGTTACTGCAGCTCCGACAGTCTTGAGATTAAAACGTTTTTTTATGTTTGGGGTGAACGGACACTGGAGCGGACAGCAGCAACTGTTAAAAATGCCACGTTTCTTAACCGGAGTTTGGTTCCAATTCATGGAGGCTCGATCGGGTAAGTTTAAAAAGTCCAAATAAAGTCCCGTTGTTTAATCACATAGCAGAGGCTCTCCCGACTGTTTGCTGGACGCGTCGAGCCACCAGAGATCGAATTTTATGACGTTGGCGGCTCGACGTAGCTCGACGGTCCGTGTACATTCAGGCAGTTCGTTTTTTCATTTGAAACAAAAATGAAATCACAAAACAGCCTGAGAATCTTCACCAGCAAAAAAAACACTTGTTTTTCGTTTTTCGTTTATTGAACAAAAACAAAAAAACGGATTACAAACCGTTATCCGATTTCCGATTTTGTGCACAAAACGAAAATGGAAAAAACTGATAACGACGGGTCAGTTTCGATTTTGTAATTTCTTTTATTGACAGCGGATATGACCCGGAAGTTCTCTCTGCCCCGCAAATGTGACGTGTCGAAGCATTTGTGTGCACATTTAAGAGTGTAGAATTCATTTGAGCATATTTACACAGAACAAACTTTGTATTGTTTAAAAAAACTCTTAACAGAGAAAAATCTGGGAGATCGATACCGCGGCCCAGTTACATCAGTGTAATTATGATGAAGATATTATTGTGCTTTTATTGTGAAAAGACAACGGAGGGAGGAGGGGGGCGGCAGTGATCAGTAGTGATTCGCGAGCGACGCGTTTGCTACACAGAAACGTTGTTGTCCTGTCAAGTTTTGTTGTATAACATGAAGTAAAGGCTCTGTGCACTTGCGTTGTGAATCACTTGCGCATTGACCGGAAAGGTGATTTCCAGCTTCCGGTCTAGCCCCGGCACTGCACTAAAACCATAGATATACGGTAAGAGCTGATGTCGTATATCTCCATATCCTTCACATATACTTATACTTATATTTCCGGATATTCCCGGAAATGGACCGCAATGATCCTTTAAAAATCCCAAAATACGGATACTTATCTTTGGCAGACCCTTGACAAATAAATGCCACATTTATTTTGGATCTGCCGAAGATAAGTATCCAGATTTTGGGATTTTTTAAGGATCATTGCGGGCCATTTCCGGGAATATCCGAACACAGATCTTTCCGTATATCTATGGTTTTAGTGCAGTGCGGTCTCAGTGAAAATGGTGCTGTCTGAATGTTTACAAGAGCTGCCCAAGACAAGTTTCAGCTATGTTCATCATATCGTTGATGTCTGGTCCTCTGCTCCGAGCAGCAAACGTAACAAGGGATTTAAATTGTATATCTCAAGTTTCCTGCACAACTACGAGGGTAAGTAACGTTAGTTTGATCGCGTTGTGTTGTTGCTACCTGTTAGCGGCTAACGTTAGCCTATTAGCAACGCAATCTTTTTTTTGTGTACTCACGTTATAGAAACAGCTTTTCCACACTTAAACAAAACGGCTCATATTTTGTGATCCTTCTACTAACATGCTGCTCTTCTCAGTTTCATGCAAAAATCAGGAGACAGCTGTGAAGTCGTTGTCAGGGCTCTGTGTCAGGTCCATGAAGAAAGCTGAAAAACCTCATCGTAGGGTGAAGCTAGGATTGTTCAGATGACAGTTTTAAGATTGCTGGTTCAGTAACCCCACGTTCCTGTTGTTAATGGGGATTTAGCTAAGATGGTAATTAAATATTAAATAAAAATAGGATGGAATTGGCTACACTTTAAGAAGATGTAAACAGTTGAGTTTGGCCTTGCTTGTCCCCATTGGGTTATTTGCTGCATGCATTGTTCTTCTTTTATGGTTGTTGTTACTTTTAACCCAGTGTTAATTTGGTAATTCATGCATATTAGTTTTACTTTAATCTAAATAACACACTCACAGCCCTTCTTCTTCTTCTGAAGGCTAGAAGTTACTCTCTGATTTAAGGGGGGTGAACATTTGTGCTCAAAACAGTTTTCAGTTTATTAAAAAATAGACTGTGTGCACCCTCATGTTATGTTTAACTTGTCTTCTAGTTTCCTGGAGGAATACGTCGGAGGACTGGGCAGCAGAGCAGAGGAGTGGAGCGAGGATGTCAGTGTGAGTCAATCTAGTACATTCAGCTACATGTTTACATTCTTGGTCTAATTATTTTGACCTCGTGTGTTTTTATGCAGCTCTCAGAAACTAAAGTCTTCACTCCCAGACTGCTCCTCCTGTTAGCACCCTAGGAAGCAACACCTCCATTGGCCGACTGCCAGGTTTGGGAGCACCTGTACCTCCACCATCCTCCTCCAGCTGGGACATGAAGGCCTCTGAATTTAACACCACCTCTCTGTCGTCACAGTTCAGCCGTAAGTTCATCAGTATCTGTGCAGTCTTGTTTGAATGTATGTGCGTGATATAGATTTAATTATTGTGTGTGTGTTTGCAGGTGACTTTGGCCTGCAGCCAGAGCCTTGTGCTGAGCCAGCTGGTTCAGAGACACTCCGGCCCCTCCTTGCCTCTGGCACGTCAGCTCAGCTCAGTCCATCTCAACAAGCAGCACTTCTTCAGCGTCGTCTGCGCCCCAACACATCTGTGCTGATGTGTTGGGGCGCAGACTACGCTGAAGCTGGCCTGCTGGTTCTGGCTGCTGCTGGTGCTAAATACCTTATCAGTCAAAGCAATTACAAGATTTTTTTGGTAAAAATTTCAGCCCTCATTAATCTGTTTACCTACTTGGTAGCAGATTCAAAGTCAAAGTCAAAGTCAACTTTATTGTCAGAACTGCAATATGTACAGGACATACACAGGACCGAAATTGCATTTCTCTCAGTCCCTCGGTGCAACAGTAACCATCTAAACACTAAACACTAAAACATTTAATACACATAAGCATAAAATAGTAAAAAAGTGTAACACTGTCCTGAGTTTTTTCATAATAGTATAAAAGTATGAAAATTAACACCAACACTGAAACACCAAACACCCCTAAAACACCAAACACCCAATGAACATAAGCATAAAATGAAATAATAAAAGTGTAATACTGTCCTGAGTTTTTTCATAGTAGTATAAAAGTATGAAAATTTACACCAACACTGAAACACCAAACACCCCTAAAACACCAAACACCCAATGAACATAAGCATAAAATGAAATAATAAAAGTGTAATACTGTCCTGAGTTTTTGCATAGTAGTATAAAAAGTATATCTATAAAATAAACTGAAGGTTCTAGCATTGACATTTGCAAAGAGTGGCACAGCAGCATATAAGTTAATGTACACAGTATATGTATGAGGTAGTTGATGTTGGTATAGAGGCAAAGTGGCATATGCAGTGAGGCACATAAGGCACATTTGGCATCCTTAGATAAGGCTAGTCAGAGAATGCTGTATATGTATCTGCAGTAGTGTAGATAAAAGTAGTGTAAATGTAAACAGTAGTAATAAATGTAAAGCAGTAGTAATAAATGTAAACAGTATTAATAAATGTAAACAGTGAATGTAAACAGTAGTATGACTATAGGCAGTAATGTAATACAAACATTAGTGCAAATATGAGAAGTAGTGCAAACTGAATGAACACATGACCGAGAGTTTAGTGAATAACCCGTTTGATGACACAGAGTCCAGTGTTAAAAACTTTGTGTTGAGTGGTAATGTGTGAGAAAGTTTTTTGTGTTAAGGCAGTTCAAATGGGAGGGGAGGCAGAGCAGGCAGAGTGTTTAGCATTCTGACTGCCTGATGAACAGAGCTGTCTCTCAGTCTGCTGGTACGAGCCTGGAGACTCCTCAGTCTCCTCCCTGATGGCAGCAGTCTAAAGCGGCTGTGTAGTGGGTGTGTGGGATCACCTGCCATGCGGTGGGCTTTCCGAGTGAGGCGTTTGCTGTGTAAGTCCTGCAGTGAGGGCAAGGAGGTGCCGACGATCTTCTCAGCTGCTTTCACGATGCGCTGGAGGCTCTTGCGGCAGGATGCAGTGCATGCACCAAACCACACAGTGATGCAGCTGGTCAGGACACTTTCTATGGCACCTCTGTAGAAGGTGCACATGATGGAGGTTGAAGCTCCAGCCCTTTTCAGCTTGCGGAGAAAGTAGAGGCGCTGGTGAGCCTTCTTCGCCAGTGCTGCAGTGTTCCTGCTCCAGGACAGGTCCTTTGAGACGTGCACTCCCAGGAACTTGGTGCTGTCCACTCTCTCCACTGCGGTGCTGTTGATGGTCAGAGGGGCATGTTGTGCATCCCTCTTCCTGAAGTCCACGACAATCTCCTTTGTCTTCTCCACGTTGAGAGTGAGATTGTTGTGTCCGCACCACAAGGCCAGGCGGCTCACCTCGTTCCTGTAGTCCGTCTCATCGTTGTTGCTGATGAGACCTACCACTGTTGTGTCGTCCGCAAACTTGATGAAGTGGTTGGAGCTGTACGATGGTGTGCAGTCGTGTGTTAGCAGGGTGAATAGAAGGGGGCTCAGCACACATCCTTGTGGGGCCCCTGTGTTCAATGTGATGGTGCTAGATGTGTTACTCCCGATCCGTACTGTCTGTGGTCTCCCGGTCAGGAAGTCTAGCAGCCAGTTACACATTGAGGTGTTCAGCCCCAGACTGTCCAGTTTATGGATGAGCTGTTGGGGGATGATGGTGTTGAATGCCGAGCTGAAGTCGATGAACAGCATTCTAACATAAGAGTCCTTCGTGTCCAGATGTGTGAGAGCTGTGTGGAGGGCAGAGGAGATGGCATCGTCGGTTGAGCGATTAGGTCGGTATGCAAATTGGAAGGGATCCAGGGAGGCAGGGAGGACAGATGTGATGCTTTTCATGACTAGCCGTTCAAAGCACTTCATCAGGATGGGGGTGAGTGCTACTGGGCGATAGTCATTGAGGCATGCGGGCGTTGCCTTCTTTGGGACAGGGATGATGGTGGTGGCTTTGAAACAGGTGGGGACGATGGCCTGACTCAGCGAGATGTTAAAGATGTCCGTGAAGACCGCTGCGAGTTCCCCTGCACAGTCTTTCAGCACACGACCAGGTATGTTGTCAGGACCAGAGGCCTTCCGGGCGTTAATCTTGATGAATGAACGCCTTACGCTGTCTGAGGACAGCGCCAGCACCTGGCCATCAGGAGAGGGGGGGAATTTTTGTGCAGGTGTGCTGTTACTTGCCTCAAACCGAGCGAAGAACTCATTCAGTTCATTCAGCGTAGAGGTTGAGCTGTCACAGGTCTGGGGGGGGGGTTTGTAGTCTGTGATGGTCTGTATTCCCTGCCACAGACTGCGTGTATCCTTGCTGTCCTTGAAACGGTGAGCTATTTTCCTGGAATACTGCTCCTTGGCCTCACTGATGCCCTGGGTCAGGTTCTTTCTGGCTGCCTTCAGGCCCACCTGATCTCCCGCTTTGAAGGCAGCATTCCTGGCTTTCAGGAGTCTGTGAACCTCAGCTGTCAGCCATGGCTTCTGATTAGCCCGAACAGTGATGGTTTTGAGGTTGGTAACATCATCAATGCACTTGGCGATGTATGAACATACAGTGTCTGAGTACTCCTGGAGACATGTGTTGTTGTTTGTGGTAGCAGCTTCTTTGAACATACCCCAATCTGTGGTGTCAAAACAGTCCTGGAGTGCCTCTGAAGACCCCTCTGGCCACACTCGTATCTGCTTGCGGACTGGTTTTGTGACTTTCACCAGCGGCCTGTATGCTGGCTTTAGCATAACACAGATATGGTCAGAAGCACCAATGTGGGGGAGGGGGAGGGCTCTGTAGGCATTTTTCATGGTGGTGTAAACTTGGTCCAGTGTGTTGTTTCCTCTTGTTGCAAAGTTTATGTTTTTGTATGTTTTTGGAAATACACTCTTTAAATCTGCATGGTTGAAATCACCAGCCGTGATGAGAAAAGCATCAGGATGGGCTGTTTGTTGCTCACTGATGTGCAGATATAGTTCATTCAAAGCCTCACTTCTAACTTTGCTGTTGGAGCTTGGAGGGATATATACAGCAACAATCAAAACAGCTGTAAACTCCCTCGGCAAATAGAACGGTCTGCATTTAATAGTCATGAACTCCACTAAAGATGAGCAGTGTTTGTAGACCACAGCAGCATCCAGGCACCATGCTTTGTTGATGTAAACACAGAGCCCCCCTCCCCTTGTCTTACCTCCCTCGGGGGTTCGGTCCGCTCTGTAGCATGTTAGCTCCCCTAGCTGGACAGCATGGTCCGGAACGTTGTTGTTGAGCCACGTTTCCGTGAATACAAACACACAGCAGTCTCTCACAGTCTTTTGTGTCGTTCGTAGCAGGCGTATATAATCCAGTTTATTGTCCAAGGAGCGCACGTTAGCCAAAACCATGGATGGGATCGCCGGTTTGTGTGGGCTAGCTGCTAGCCTAGCTCTGACACCTCCGCGTTTACCCCGCTTCTGTTTTCTGTCACGCCGCTTGTGGCGTTTCCACGGCGGGCGCGAAGAAGGGAGGCTCAGGGCCGGCTTCCGCTTACTGTCCAGCCGCTTGTGGCGCTTCCACGGCGGCCGCGAAGAAGGGAGGCTCAGGGCCGGCTTCCGCTTACTGTCCAGCCGCTTGTGGCGCTCCCACGGCGGGCGTGATGAATTGAGGCTCGGGGCTGGCTTCCAGAGCAGGCCGCAGTCACGAAACTCGTTTAGCTTCTCTTCCAGCTCACGTAGCTTCTCCTGGAGGTCACTGTTTATTCCCAAATGAGCGGTTTTTCCGACATCAAGCAGGAACTCACGGCTATACTTGCGTTCTTGAACACGTAAACATGACGAAGACGTGCCGGCACATTGCGGCATGCAGGACAAAGAAGACGAAAACACCGTGTTGTCGGGAGAGAGAGAAGCCGCAGCCTTTGCACGCGCCACCATCTTGGAACCCTATGATTCCATAAATCAATAAGTTTTATTTTAAAGGTTTTTACCATATGATTTCTTACCTGTAAAATCTTGACCTTCTATTTCACAATTAAAGTGTTCAAATATTGAAATACAGAGGATATTGCATTGTTGTTACTGTGGCTATAAAATATAAAACAAGACTAACAATAATTAAAAAAAAAAATCCAATTGAATGGATAATATATCTGTAATTTTTATTTAAGGCATTTGATTGTTAATATGTTCGATTGTTTAACTTTACCCTGTTTTTGATACCCTGTTTTTGACACTATCAAATAAACAAGGTTTTTCAAAGTTGGACCTCTCAAAAAACTTTATTTTACATAGGTACAATTGGTTAACATTCTCACATAACAAAATTAATTTAAAAGAGATCCACATACCAAAATACAGTGGTCAATAAAATATTTAGGTACTACACTTACCTCCAAACAAAACATTACAACATATTTCCATCAAGAATATCTATGTCAATATAAGTAAATGACAGCATTTTGTTTTTCTTCAAGACTGTGCCATCAGCTTTTCTGTCAAACTTCATATCTCCACTTCCTGACCAAAGAGAAGACTTTACTCTGGAGGAACAGGGATGAAGGTGTTTCACACCGTAGTTCTGTACAGTCCAGGATAACTTGTGTGTCACTGTAGCGGCTATCAAAATCTTGTGCTGCAGCTCGGGGGCGGCTGCTGGTTATGGTGAGAGTTGGTGAAGACCAGACGCTGTGTGGAAGTGGAGGAAGGTGGTTCTCCTCCTCCAACACCAGGCTTCTGCAGCAAAGAGGCGAGGTATATGAATCTTGTGCAGCACAGAGCCTGCAGAACCTAGATTAGTGTGTACAGTATTTACATGTCAGTACACTAACACACAGTGAACTAAAAACTCAATTTAATATACAATAAAATGACAAGTTAAACAGGTAAAATCAATAAAAAATGAAGTAAAATCAAGTCTCTATGGAGAAAACATTACCTTTGCCCAGGTGTGATATGGTTCTCAGCAGCATGAGGGAGTGAAGACTTTAGTTTCTGAGAGCTGCATAAAAACACACGAGGTCAAAATAATTAGACCAAGAATGTCACTCTAAAAAGAAAACAGTTGATCCAACTTAAATGAATCACTTCAATTGGTAACAAGTAATTTATTTAAGTTTTTCCAACTTAATTTTTTAAGTTTATTTTATTTGATGAATTAAGTCATACTAACTCAAAACACATAGTTTCTTCTAAATTGTAAATTCACTTCATTCTGACTTAATTTTATGTAAAGTAAACTCAAATGTTTTAAGTCATTCCAACCCAAACCAATCACTTCAATTGGTAACAAGTAATTCATTTAAGTTTCTCCAACTTAATTTTATAAGTTTATTTAATTTGATGAATTAAGTCATACTTACTCAAAACACACAGTTTCTTCTAAATTATAAATTCACATCATTCTGACTTAATTTTATGTAAAGTAAACTTAAATGTTTTAAGTTTTTCCAAACCAAAAATGCGAACTATTCCAAACTACATTGTCCCTTTCTTTAAACTTAAAAGTCCAGCTTGAACATAAATCAATTTAAATGTGTTTTGCCATGATTTTTAGCTTTCAAATACAAGTAAAATACTTTCATTGTAATGAGAAATTAAGTTGGCTAAATAAATCTCCATTGCACAAATGAAATCTTTCAAGTTTTATTAACAAATGTCCACAATTCTTAAATCAAATCCAACAAAAGAAGCTGAATAATAAATTTGTGACCCATCACATCAAATAGGTTTATATTTCAAAGTGGTATGTGTAAATTTAGATAGTAAATGGTTAAAATGTTGGCCAACAATTCCAATTTTTTAAAATAAGATGAATGAATAACTTATCAAATGGTTTAAATTAAATATCTGAAATAAAATCTTCACACCAAATATCAAACCATTTTCATGATTAAGACAATACAATGCATTTGGCAGGATGATCTAAGTATGAAAATGTATTTCTAAAAGTCAGTAATATATATGTTTGCTTGTAGGTCATTTTGACCAAATTTGACTTTAACTCCTGTTTGATGATGTGATGGGTCACATATTCAGTATGAAGTTCTAGTAAAACTAACCCGCTTTCAAAAACAAGGAGCGAGTAATCTGGTGATCTGATATAAATACATTCAGATAATCCTCCTTTAAAACATGGAGCGAGAAATCTGGTGATCTAACAAAATACTTTCAGCTAATCCTCCTTTTAAAACATGGAGCGAGAAATCTGGTGATCCAACATGTGTTCACATATAGACAACTTCAGTGTTGTTTCAGAAACAGTTCTCAACCATCATTAGCAAAGCACATCCATCATAAACAGTTCTCAACCATCAGGAGCAATTGACATCCATCATAAACAGTTTTCAACTATCATTATCAAATCACATCATCAGGAGCAATTGACATCCATCAGAAACATGTTGCAACCATCATGTATGAAAAACCAGTGCCTTAGTGTACAGTCCAGGAACTTTAAAAAGCTAGAAGCAGCACAAAAATAATAATAATAATAATAATGTCCTTTTCTGTCATCTGTGTATGTTTCCCATACACAGACGAAATTCGTCTCTGCATTCAACCCAACCACCACCAGGTGGTGCAGTGAGCAGCCATAGAAAGCGCCCGGGGAGCTGGAGAATTAGGTGTGCACTCAAAGACAGCATAGAAAAGAAAATTCCCTTACTTTGATTGAAGTGGAGGTAGACAGGCTTATTAGGTGGTTCTCATGTTCAAACATGGATCAGATGGAACTGCTTAGCCATTGAGCAATGATTCAACCATGGATGATGGGTACATGGGAGTCCAGATGTGAGTTCAGGTCAGGTGTGTGGTCCTGATGAGAGCAGGTCTGTCCATCAGGACAGGTGTGTTTTCCTGTTTTATCAGCAGTCATTGATGTGGATACATGTCAGGGTTAGGCACAAGGTGTTGATGTACAGGTAATGAATGGAGAGGAGCAGCAGGAGGTAGTAGGATGGTGAGGAGAGAGCAGAGGACACAGGTCTGTCCATGAGGTCAGGCGCAGCAGGTGTTGTCTGTTGAAAGAAACACAAACAATTAACATGTGAAGTTAAAGCACGGTCATGACCTGCAATAAAAACATAAAACACACGACAGAAAACAAGTTCAACTCACTGTTAGGCACAAGGTGTTGACGCACAGGTGATGGAAGGAGAGGAGCTGCAAGAGGCAGGAGGAGAGGACACAGGTCTGTCCATAAAGTCAGGTGCAGCAGGTGTAGTCTGTTGAAAGAGACACAAACATGAACATGTGAAGTTAAAGCAGGGTCATGACCTGCAATAAAAACATAAAACACAGACAGAAAACAAGTTCAACTCACTGTTAGGCACAAGGTGTTGACGCACAGGTGATGGAAGGAGAGGAGCTGCAGGAGGATGGTGAGGAGAGAGAGCAGAGGACACAGGTCTGTCCATGAGGTCAGGTGTAGCAGGTGTTGTCTGTTGAAAGAAACACAAACAATTAACATGTGAAGTTAAAGCACGGTCATGACCTGCAATAAAAACAAAACACAGACAGAAAACAAGTTCAACTCACCGTTAGGCACAAGGTGTTGACGCACAGATGATGGAAGGAGAGGAGCTGCAGGAGGCAGGAGGAGAGGACACAGGTCTGTCCATGAGGTCAGGCGCAGCAGGTGTTGTCTGTTGAAAGAAACACAAACAATTAACATGTGAAGTTAAAGCACGGTCATGACCTGCAATAAAAACATAAAACACAGACAGAAAACAAGTTCAACTCACTGTTAGGCACAAGGTGTTGACGCACAGGTGATGGAAGGAGAGGAGCTGCAAGAGGCAGGAGGAGAGGACACAGGTCTGTCCATGAGGTCAGGTGTAGTAGGTGTTGTCTGTTGAAAGAGACACAAACAATTAACATGTGAAGTTAAAGCACGGTCATGACCTGCAATAAAAACAAAACACAGACAGAAAACAAGTTCAACTCACCGTTAGGCACAAGGTGTTGACGCACAGATGATGGAAGGAGAGGAGCTGCAGGAGGCAGGAGGAGAGGACACAGGTCTGTCCATGAGGTCAGGCGCAGCAGGTGTTGTCTGTTGAAAGAAACACAAACAATTAACATGTGAAGTTAAAGCACGGTCATGACCTGCAATAAAAACATAAAACACAGACAGAAAACAAGTTCAACTCACTGTTACGCATAAGGTGTTGACGCACAGGTGATGGAAGGAGAGGAGCTGCAGGAGGAAGGAGGAGAGGACACAGGTCTGTCCATGAGGTCAGGTGTAGTAGGTGTTGTCTGTTGAAAGAGACACAAACAATTAACATGTGAAGTTAAAGGTTCACTATGTAATTTCTGCAGGACGCTGGGACTTAGAAATATTTTCATCAGGTAAAAGCATTCTGCTCCCTCCCCCTCAGAGCCATATATGACTCTGAGGAGGAGCCACAGTCCGTTCTCTGTTGAACTTGAGTTCTGCAGCTCCGCCCCCTGCTGTGTGTCCGCTCGGAGCACTTCAATATTCTGTGATTATATGTTAATAAAACGTTTTAAAAATATAATAAAACCATGGAGCACTTGTCCAACAACACAAAAACCAGCAGAAATCAGCAGAGCTTCACGCAGCAACGTTGGACATGATTTAATTTGCTCGTGACTTCCTCATGTCTGTCAGTCGATGTCTGGTATGTCTGGAATGTTCCGCCCCCACTACATGTCCTATGGCAGACGCTGCGAAGTTCTGTGATTATATGTTAATATAACGTTCTAAAAAATATAATAAAAACATGAATCACTCGTCCAACAACACAAAAACACCCTGAAATCAGCAGAGCTTCACTAGCCACTTTGGACATGAATTAATTCGCTCGTGAGTCGTGACAAATCAATTTCCTCATTCCTGTGAGTGAAGGATGAAGCGATCACTTGACTTTTGGCAAAAAAACAAAATAAAAGTCCAGCTCTGGGATGAAGAAGGGATATTTAATACATTTGTGTCACATACAAATCAGTCCTGCATCGCTTTGCAATCCTTTGAATGAGAATGTGCGCGGCGCTGAGGCTGGGACAGGCGGGGGCGTGGGTTGGGGCGTGACAAACAACTCTGTTTTTATTGGCTGGTCATTGTCCGGGTCACTCTGTGTTTTTAGTGTTTTTATAAATGCTGATAGAGAAGCAAGGGGACTATAGTTTTTTTCAGAGATTACTTTGTCTAACATCAGTCTGTCAGTAGATAGTGACAGAGTGAAGAAATATGTTAAAAATATATTGTTTGAAAAGTTACAGACTACATTACAAAGTTACATAGTGCAGCTTTAAAGGGACTGTGTTACATGTTCATGAATCTGAATCCATCCTATAAAAAGGAGTATGAAAAAGCCTTCAGGTTGGAAGAGGATAAATTTAAAATACCAAGGTGGTGTAAGGAAAAGTCCAAGTTGGTGTGGCAACGTGAGGAGAGGCCCAAGGTGGTGTGAAGAGAGACCTGCAGTGGCGTAGCTGGAGGCCAGAGGTGGCATGAGGAGAGACGTATGGTGGCGTGAGGAAAGGTCTGAGGTGCTGTGAGGAGAGACTTGTAGCGGAGTGAAGGGAGGCCTGAGGTGGTGTAAGGAGAAGCCAAAGGTGGTGAAGAGAGGCCCAAAGTGGTGTGAGTAGAGGCAAACAGAGTTGCTGCAGATGTCGAGGCCCAAGTTGAAGTAACCACGCCAAATGAGATAAGTGAGACCAGTGACGGGACCTGCCAGCTTGGACGATGTTAAGCCGGGATTGTGCGAGTCATGCCGAGCAGGCTTGGGAAGGGAGGGTACTGTAGCAATGAAAAACATGGAGGAGATGAAAAAATCTCTGAACTTCATGTCTTCTGAACTAACTAGGTTTGCTTCTCAGCAGGAACGATTGATTGAAAATACATGAAATGACAAAAGAAATACAGGTAGTCCCCGACTTACGAGCGAGTTCCGTTCCTGCGAGGTGCTCGTAACACGAAAATTCGTAAGTTGGAACACGAAGCACGTGTTCTCGTAAGTCCGGATTTTCGCTCGTAAGTTGGAACATTTATGCTAGCGCTACTACGAACACTCGTTTTTCATCAAAAACATTCATATTAGTTCATAAACATGGTCGGAAACGTGTTTCCAAACGGTTAGCTAACACACTTTCATCTAAAAACACAAAAAAGTGCTGTATTTTTTACAAATTTACTTCTCTTTCGCCAGCTCGTAAGTCCGGGCGCTTGTAGGTCAGAGCGCTCGTAAGTCGGGGACTACCTGTAGTTGAATCGAAGCAAAGAGTTGATCATTTGAAACAATATGAAAGAAGATATGATTTAGTTATAACTGGACCAAAAACAAAGCAGAGATCATATGGATGGGTTGCTTCAGGTGCGAAGACAAGAGGACAGTCCACAAGAGGAACTGACAACACAAGCCCTATGCAATATTGAAGAGGTTAGACTCATTGCTTTGTAATATTTAGCTTCAAACATTATTTTTACCACATCTGTTTCATTATGGATTTAATATCTTAGTGAACCTTAAGTTAACCCTAGTCACGCCATCTCTGAGGGAGAGCCCATCAACCCTTTGGACACTGTTCTATGTGACCAAATGTTCTGCATGTTTTAGTTGTATCCTTGTTTAAAACAATTAAATTACCTACCGTAAAAACCAGTGTATAATACGCTGTATTTTTGCTCATTTGAATGTCACCAAAGACCAAAGAGTATTATTTATGGATTTTTTCCCCATATTTTTAGACCCATTTTTCGCTCTGATTCTTCGTTTTTCATTTTTGGCAAAAATGGTGCAGTACCAGTTTCGGCCGCTATACGGGCGCTGTAGGCAGCAGCCAGCAGAGGACTCATGCCTCATCCTCACCAAACGCATCAAAATGCTCCCAATGCTCTGTGTTTGCTGCTTGTCAACAGATGTCTGTCCCCACCGAACATGTCTGCAGAAGCGCAGTGGGAGGAGCGTGTGGCTCCCTTCCCGGTCAGATCCGTGTTGTTTTTATGTACACTGGGCAGATAAAATCAGCTTCACGTAACACTTGAGTGGGTTTTCTACGAGCCAAACTGCAACTCCAAAAGTCTTTGTTGAGATTAAAACGTTTTTTTTTTTATGTTTGGGGTGATGTACGCTCGAGTGGACAGCAGCAACTTTAAAAATGCCAGGTTTTCCTACCGGAGGCTGGTTTCGTCCACAGAAAGTCCCGTCGTCGTTGCGTCATCACAATAGCAGAGTCTCTCCCGAGTGGTTGCTGCGACGCTACGAGCAGCAGAAGCAAGAATATTCTGGCTTCCTGCTGCTCGACTGCCGGGTGCTGCTGCGCTGCTTGAAATGCTGAAGACGCGCCGCGTCACGCCCCGCTGCTCCAAGATGCGCAGCCACATAGACTTTCAATGTAAAGTGTCTGCTTCGGCTCCGCGAAAAGCGTTTGGTGAGGATTCAGCATCAGAGAGTGAAGAGGAAGAGGAGGGCCACTTCCAGACGTTTCTAGCTCATGTGTCCGAAAACAGCCTCCTCTGGTCGGACTGACTCTGTCGCTGCCCGCCCCTTGCTCTGGGTGTACCGGTAGCTGCATTTAGCTTAGCTGTGAGGTTCGCTGTTTTTGTTTGCAAGATACCACTCATAAACCACACCGCAGATTTTTAAATCCAGCTGATTTCACATTTGGTTCAGCTCAGGAGCCCGTCTGCTATAGTCAGGTAAGAAATATATTTTTTAAGCGTTTATTTAGCTAAATTTAAAGAAACAAAGCGTCCGGTCCGAGCCGCCTGCCTAAAATTAGGCGAAGTTTTTTTTAAAAATCCAGCTGATTTGAACATTTCGTTAAGTTCAGGAGCACGTCTGCTATAAAGTCAGCTAAGAAATATATTTTTCTCGCAAAGAAATAATTGTTTTTACCTTGTTTCCTTGTAGGGGTGAACGATTAATCGCATTTGCGATTATCTCGCGATATGTTAAAACTTGATTCTCTAATCGCACGGGCTGCGATTTGACTGGTCACGTGACTTGGTAGTGAACCGCTCTGGCCGCGCGCAGCTCTGAATGGAGCAAGGAGGAGACTGCGCTCCAACACTGTTGCTTCAGGCTCGACAGAAGTCATAAAAGTTATAAATTCAGGTAAGTTAGCTCATTTAAACGTGTATCTGAGCTTAGACGCTGAGACACCGAGACTGAGCGCGAGCTGGTCATGTGACCGCCGGGTCTGTTTTGACGGTGCCCTGTTAGCAGCTAGCTCAGCAAGCTAACGTTCTGCGTGAAAAAGCGCATTAATTATCTGATTTAAAAAAAAAACAGTTGTGTCGTTGGTGATATGAATTAATACAGAACCAGTAAAAATAATCGCATTTTAAATCGCAATCGCAATTTATAGAAAGATAATCGTAATTAGATTATTTTCCAAAATCGTTCAGCCCTATTTCCTTGTGAAGTTCTTTGTACTCGCTCGCTTCTGTCGCCACCATCTTAATCAGGGCAAATGAGGCGCTGACGCGTCGCGTGGCGCTGACGCGTCGCGTGGCGATGACGCGTATTAAACACTGAAGCATATTATGTACAATTTTTTCTTGTTTATGGTTAATAATTGGACAAAGCGTATTAAACACTGGTGCGTATTTTACAACGGCGAATACGGTATTCAGATTAGAATGTCATCAAGTTTAGACTTCAGACAGTTTCTTGTATAATGAGCATCAAAAATCAGTAATTTGCGCAAAAAATCTGTATTAATCACACGTGGGTAGGGTGGAGGTGCAAGCGGACCGCAGCTTTACCGGGGGGGGTAAGGTAAGGGGGGAGACGCTCTTTTAAAGACGTGTTTGTTTGACTTTCATTTTTTTTCTAAAATCACAGACTTCTCTGAGTCAGCTTCAGGTGCTTGTAGTTAATCATAATATAATCTTCTAAATTTAACCAGGTGTTTCAGGATAAACTTGGTTAAAAGAAAACAGTAAAATTAAATAATTTTTTTTCTGTGCAGAGAACTTCCTCTGCTATAATTTTTTCACATAATCATATTAAAGCTTTCAATTGAAAACACTAAAATTACAGAAAAGATGTTTAAAAACCTCTTTCCTCAAAAAGTCTTCAGTCCTAAGAACACTAAACTAACTTTTAATAAGGTCATGTACACAGTTTAATTTACATCTAACACCCCAACCCCCCCCCCACACACACACACACACACACACACACACACACGAGAGGTCACCACACCACCACGGTTAAAAGAAATCCTAGGGGAAACCCTGTATCATTTTAGTGTTTTCAACTGAGAAGCTTTCATATATATACTGTATATATATTTTTTAATTATAGCAAAGGACGGTCTCTGCACAGAAAAAAATATATACTGTTTTTTTTTTTTTTACCAAGGTTTCTACACTAAAATTATTGTGTGATTTTGAAGCGGGCGCTGTACCGGTCTGTCGTGGTGAAGAGAGAGCTGAGTCGAAAGGCAAAGCTCTCAATTTACCGATCGATCTACGTTCCCACCCTCATCTATGGTCATGAGCTTTGGGTTGTGACCGAAAGAACGAGATCTCGGATACAAGCGGCTGAAATGAGTTTTCTCCGCAGGGTGTCTGGACTCTCCCTTAGAGATAGGGTGAGAAGCTCAGTCATCCGGGAGGGACTCGGAGTAGAGCCGCTGCTTCTCCACATCGAGAGGAGCCAGTTGAGGTGGCTCGGGCATCTGGTTAGGATGCCTCCTGGACGCCTCCCTGGTGAGGTGTTCCGGGCATGTCCCACCGGGAGGAGACCCAGAGGAAGACCCAGGACACGCTGGAGGGACTATGTTTCTCGGCTGGCCTGGGAACGCCTTGGGATTCCCCCAGAGGAGCTGCTCCAAGTGGCTGGGGAGAGGGAAGTCTGGGCCTCCCTACTTAGGCTGCTACCCCCGCGACCCGACCCCGGATAAGCGGAAGAAGATGGATGGATGGATGGATGTTAGAAAAGTTACAGACTGCATTACAAAGTTACATAGTGCAGCTTTAAATGTGACAATTGACATGTAAAATAAATAAATTATATACACATACAAACACACCGCATTACCATTGTAAATTTCATTTTAAATTATTGGTACAGAATACTTATATTAGCTACTTACTTATAAAGCAAATATGGCTCACCTTATGTATCAATGATGGTTGGGTCCAGGGTCCAGGCCTGAGGGAAGAGAGGTGATGTTAACTCAATGTTCTTACAAACATTAATCACTTCACAATTATACTGTATATTTTTTTGTAAAAGGCAGCCGATGGAGTTGTTTTTTCATAAAGAGCTGAACTTTTTGACTGAAGTGTTGACGTGATTGATGTAGCCACGCTCAGTAACTAAAGCCTGCGCATAAACAACATTCAGACTAAGATCCAGATCTTTAAAAACCCATACAGTTTATGTTATTGCTCTGGACCGATCTAAATCACCTGATGAAGTACAGTAGTTTTAATGCAGCTGTTGTTGTAGCGCAGTTTCAGTAACAGCTGCTGTTTCTTCGTTCACGTTCGGGTGACGTCGTTTCCAGCGCGTTCACGTTAGACATGTTGATGCAGATCCAGTCTTGTGAAAACACGTCCACACAGCTTTGGATGTGCGCTCGTCAAAAAAGCCATTACGTTTCCAAACAGGAGACAGTACACGACATGCTAACGGCTAAATGCTGCGCGTGCCACGCGATAATAGCTCCGTGCTGAAACGCGGCCAGGAAATTTAGTTCCGCGGTGCATATATTCTCCCGTTAATAACGTTCAATGAGTGAAAAAACAACCAAAACGGTACGCAGGTGGACCGAACCGAACGTGCTTGTTCCGAAACGGTTCGGTGAACCCACTTGTTTTTTTTTTTTCCCTCGCGACTCGCGCGCGGCGCCACTGGAGTTTCAGGCTAGGACCTAGCATTAGCCTAATAGCAACGAAGCATTCTGCTATATGGAGGCATTGATTACAAAATAACCACCACCCCCGGAAAAAAACACCACCACCACCACACAAGCTGAAAATGTTATCAGACTACATGCACCGCTGATTTCCCCCCCCTCCAACAGAGATTTAGGCGACAGGACAAGTGTGACTAGGACCTAGCCTAGCATAGTAGCAGTAACGTAGCACTCTGCGCTCACACCGCGGGACTATTAACAATATATATAACTAGAAAACTAACTTGTGCGTTTTAAAAGATAACTGCCATAGTAAATAACTTACTCTTCAATTTGAACGTTGTCCTCAGATGATGCGGGAGAAAAATGGCTGCCGGTTGCATGTGCTCGGCTCTGTGAAAATTTACGTCATGACGTCAGACGCAGGATGGCACAGCCGCAAGAAACTAACTGTTTCACTTGGGCGCACAGTGAAATATTTACTTCTGATAAATCTGTAGGACTTCTAAGTTAATTGAGCCCATGAAAGTACATTGTTTTGACTAAATCAAAAGAATTAGGTCAGATCAATGTAATAAATCCACAACGAGAACTACAGCCCAAATACTCTTCTTAGAGTGATAGCTGAATGTACTAGATTGACTCACACTGACATCCTCGCTCCACTCATATATTTTCATATATTTGATAATATGGGATGGTTTTACTTTAATAAAATGTTTTTTTTAACATTCACCAATTTTGTTTTTACTAAAGTACGAGCTGTGAGTTGTAGATGAACCAATGAAATTAAAACAGATACACAAATATTCTCACAAGGAATAACTCAACACTAACAGATAATATAGTGTACTACTGTAACTTTATTTACACATAACTACAGAAACACTTGGTTCATTGTTATCCTTTTTTTCCGACAATATGTTCATGAGAACTGTCAGAAAAAATATTAAATTCATATTTTCATTTATTCATTTTCATCTCAATGCTCTGGCCAGTTGTAGTATTTCTGCATATTTTGATGTCTTGATGCACAAACGTACCAGTCCTGATGTTCTACAGGATTCTGTAGCATCAGTCCTGGTGTTCTACAGATCATGAAGACGTCTCCATCTGTTCTTTAACAATATCAAGGTTTGTTCTCCTCCACCTGGGTCCACTCTTCAGGTGAAGATATTTCTGTGAATTGATGATAAAACACACAGACACACACAGTATATATTATATGCAGTATACTGTATATTAAGACAATGGGTCAAACTAATGTCATGTATTTCCATCATTTTAATGATACACCACTATAACACCAAGTGATGTCCAAATTAAATAGAAAAATAAATATGAAATATTTTCAACATGTTGACTGGATTACATAACAAAGCTGACAAATTGAAGCAACATGATCAACAGCAGCAGGAGCCTGTGCAAATTGTTTTGTACACTAACCAAGTTAAGCATAATTTTAGAAGTTTAGCCTATTTGTTGTTGTGGCAATAAGCATTTTAATGTGTCACCTTACAAACTTTTAAAAGTAGCCTACCACATGTATGACTGACTAAATATGAAACAAACAAACAAACAAACAGAATGCTGCTGAATGTAAAGTAAAGTTTTCACTCACTGTTGTTGTGAATAGCTGCCATGATGATGATGCGGAGGTGAAAAGTTGCTCAGTTGAATCCAAGTCAGAATTTCATCCAAATTCTGAGTTCTGACTGTAATACTTCACGTTATACAACAAAACTTGACAGGACAACAACGTTTCTGTGTAGCAAACGCGTCGCTCGCGAATCACTACACTGCCGCCCCCCCCCCCCCTCCAGGGGCAGAGAGAACTTCCGGGTCATATCCGCTGTCAATAAAAGAAATTACAAAATCGAAACTGACCCGTCGTTATCCGTTTTTTCCATTTTCGTTTTGTGCACAAAATCGGAAATCGGATAACAGTTTGTAATCCGTTTTTTTTGTTTTTGTTCAAAAAACGAAAAACGAAAAAACAAGTGGTTTTTTTGTTTTTTCATTTTTGTTTCAAATGAAAAAACGAACTGCCTGAATGTACACGGACCCTCGACGTGTAGGTTGCTTTCGGACGTGCACGTGCGTGGAAAGGAATTGCCGCGTGCCGCCGCGCCGCTTCAATCACTCAAAACGCGCCGTTTCACGGTTCGCCGCGCCTCGACGCGTCTCCACATAGACTTTGAATGTAAACCGGCCGCTTCACCGCCCGACACGGGTCCGGTGGGTACCAGGCATGAGACTGCCGACCTGACTGCTGTCCAGAAGGCCATTGACACCCTCAAGCAAGAGGGTAAGACACAGAAATTTCTGAACGAATAGGCTGTTCCCAGAGTGCTGTATCAAGGCACCTCAGTGGGAAGTCTGTGGGAAGGGAAGTGTGGCAGAAAACGTTGCACAACGAGAAGAGGTGACCAGACCCTGAAGAAGATTGCGGAGAAGGGTGTGTGCATGAAATGGGCCACAGATGCCGCATTCTCCACGTCAAGCCACTTTTGAACTAGAGACAGTGGCAGAAGCACCTGACCTGGGCTACAGAGAAGCAGCACTGGACTGTTGCTCAGTGGTCATAAGTACTTTTTTCGGATGAAAGCAAATTTTGCATGTCATTTGGAAATCAAGGTGCCAGAGTCTGGAGGAAGACTGGGGAGAAGGAAATGTCATAAGTCCAGTGTCAAGTACAAACAGTCAGTGATGGTCTGGGATGCCATGTCAGCTGCTGGTGTTTGTCCACTGTGTTTTATCAAGGGCAGGGTCAATGCAGCTAGCTATCAGGAGATTTTGGAGCACTCCGTGCTTCCATCTGCTCATAAGCTTTATGAAGATTTTATTTTTCAGCACGACCTACTATAAACTGAATACTTCTTTAAAAAGTATTCTGTTAATGCAAAACGCTGCTGCCAGAGTCTTAACTGGAGTTAGTAGGAGAGATCACATCTCTCCAGTTTTACTTTATCTCCAATGGCTCCCTGTCAAGTCCAGAACTGAATTAAAAATCTTACTTTTAACCTACAAAGCCCTCAACAACATAGCTCCATCATATGCTAGATCTTACTGTTCCATATTTTCCTAACAGAGCACTTCACTCTCAGACTGCAGGTTTACTTGTGGTTCCTAGAGTTTCCAAAAGCAGAATGGGAAGAAGATCTTTGGTGCTATATAAATAAAATCAAAAAAGGCGTTCAATACAGGATCAACTGGACTTTATTTGTACAAATAAAGTCCAGTTGATCCTGTATTGAACGCCTTTTTTGATTTTATCATGTCCTGGACGACTGAGAATCTTCACCAGCATATATAAATAAACAGAATTTAGTTTAATTTAATTTAATTCTGCATATTTTCTTTCCTTTTGGCCATGCACTTATTTCTATACATGATGAAAAATGTTCTAATATAACACAAAACATTGTTCTCTTATAAAACTACCTTTATTGATTTTGTCTTTTAATGCTACCTTTAGCTTAAAAAAGCTTCTTAGTTTTAGATTCAAGACAGAGTTTTGATACTTTTAGCCAGTGTTTTGTAATTTTTACATTTTTAACTAGCATTTAGCTAGTTTTACCTTCTGGCTAGCAATTGCTCCATTTAAAACTAGCCTTTATCTTCTTTTCAATCAGAAGAGGTTAAAAAGCAACAAAGTGCTCTGAGATGTGAAGTCAGTGTAATGCAGACAAGTGTCAGCTCTGTTGATAGTTGTTAAAAGCAGACAACAGTTTGAGAAATCCAAATATAACAAGTTTAAAAATAAAAATGCTAAAACACATCCACAGGTCGACAGCAGAAGCACATCAAGTACAAAGTGTTTCAAGAGTGGAGGCTCCCCTCACCCTAAATATGAGTGTCCTGCTAATGATGCAAAATGTAATTTCTGTGGGAAGAAAGGACACTATCAGCGTGTGTGCAGATTCAGCAAAAAGGTGCAAAGCATCGAAGAGGATGAAGATGAGGAAGAGGAGGAAAGTTTCTTCCTTGGAGCTGTGACCACAGAAAATCAGGCATGGTCAGCTGATATAAAGATAAATGAGACAACACTAACATTTAAACTTGATACAGGTGCAGACGTCACAGCCATGGCTCAGAAAGATTTGAACAGACTGTTTCCCAGTGCTGAAAAACCTGCTCTTCTCAAACCAGTGAAACCTCTGTTAGGCCCTGGCCGAACACCACTGGATGTTGCAGGGTACACAAAATTACAGCTGTTACAGGGACAAGAGTACAACAGAAAAGGTCTATGTTGTTAAGAACCTCACCACACCACTGCTTGGACTTCCTGCCATCACAGCTCTTGGTCTTTTGGTGCGTGTGAACTCTATATCAATGGACACTGTAAAAACTGTGTACCCCAGGCTCTGCACTGGACTAGGTGAGGTGCAGCACACATACCACATTAAACTCAAACCTGATGTGGTTCCATACCCAGGTAAATCCCT
>JBBPBX010015978.1:0-48741 GCA_038048925.1 Garcialebias charrua | reverse complement strand
GTCGGTGTCTGTGCCTGATAAAGTAGAAGTAAGGTACAGGTGGAGACTTAATCTCACCCTCTTAAAACAACCTGAATTCTGTACTTTCATAAGGGAACAAATTAATTTTTTTATTTTAACAAATAGGCCATCTGCTCCAAATATATTTATTTTTTGGGACACTTTAAAAGCTTATCTGAGGGGCCAAATTATATCATATACTAAGGGAGTGAAGAAGAAATATAACTCTGAGCTTAACACTTTGGAAAGACAAATTTCTGACCTTGAGAAAACGTATCAAATTGCACCAACAAAAGACAGGTACAGAGAACTGGTGAATCTGAAACTAAAATACAACAATAGGAATACATATCAAGCAGAGAGAGCAATAATCAGGTGTAAACAACAATTTTATGAATTTGGAGAAAAGGCTCAGAAAGTATTGGCATGGCAACTTAAAACTGAGGAAAATAAACGAACAATTAACGCTATTGAAAACCCCCAAAATGTAATAACATATAATCCTGGAGAAATTAATGAGTCCTTTAAAAGGTACTATTCAGACCTTTATACATCTCAATCTCAGGGGGATTCTGGTGAAATTGAGTCATTTTTATCCTCCATTGAATTGCCGCGTTTATCAGAGGAGGGCAGGGATAATTTGGATAAACCCTTTCATAGATCAGAGATACTTGAGGTTCTTAAATCACTCCCGGGAAATAAATCTCCCGGGGAGGATGGTTTCCCATCTGAGTTTTATAAAGAGTTTCAAGATCTTCTGGTGCCAATTTTGATGGATGTTCTTGAGCAAGGTAGAAGAGAGCGGGGTTTTCCGGATTCCTTTGCCCAGGCAGTTATAACGGTCATTCATAAAAAAGGAAAAAATCCTCTAAAATGTTCTTCCTATAGACCAATTTCACTCCTTAATACAGATTATAAATTAGTTACAAAAATGATAGCAAAGAGATTGGAAAGGTATTTACCCCTACTGATCAACCCCGATCAAACAGGGTTTATTATAAATAGATTCTCCACTGATAATTTGAGACGATTGCTTGATATAATTCATATTGCTAATAAAAAAAAGATACCGAGTGTAGCCGTGTCACTTGATGCCGAAAAGGCTTTCGATATGGTTGAATGGCAATACCTTTTTTCGGTCCTTAGGAAGTTCGGTTTTGGAGATGGGTTTGTTAATTTGATACAATCTCTGTATAGATCCCCACAAGCTAGAGTTGTGACCAATGGGATCACCTCTGACTCATTTAGGTTGTATAGGGGCAACAGACAGGGAGATCCAGTTAGCCCCGCCCTATTTGTGCTAGCTATTGAACCCTTGGCTGAGGCCATAAGGAAAAACTCTAATATTAGCGGGTTCGAGATAGGTACGGACATACATAAGATTTCGCTTTTTGCAGACGATATCATTTTATTTTTAACTAAGCCAGAATATTCTCTCTGTCATCTTCAGGACTTATTGGGTAGATATAGTTCAATATCGGGATATAAGGTTAATTTGGAAAAGAGTGAGGTTTTACCGATTTCCGTATTTGACCATAATAAAGTTAAAAATGTGTCTAATTTTAAATGGTCTCCTGAGGGCTTCAAATATTTAGGAATATATGTAGATGGTAACCTCAAAAATCTCTTTAAATTAAATTTACCTAGTCTTCTTCAGAAGGTGACTGAGGATTTAGGAAAATGGATGGACTTACCTCTCACATTATTTGGTAGAATTAATGTAATTAAGATGAATATCCTCCCTAGGTTTCTATATGTGTTTCAGTCACTCCCAGTTCACATTCCAAACGCATTCTTTATATCTCTTAAGAAAATACTTAGGAAGTTTATTTGGCACGGTAAATCACCAAGATTTAGCATGGATAAATTATCGCTGCAATATGAGGATGGAGGTCTTAGGCTCCCTAATTTTCAAATCTATTATTATGCAGCTCAGTTTAGGTTCTTGGCACAAATGTTTGAAGTGCAGGCTCCTCCGTCGTGGCTCAAAATTGAGACAACTGAGATAAAAGAGGAGGTGCCATTAAATTTGCTTTATAAGTGGGATAATAAAACTATTAAGAATGAAACTGACAATCCATTAATAATTCAGTCAATCCAAATTTGGATTAAAATACGTGAACTGTTTGGACTAAAGGGTTCTCTTTCACCTAAATCCCCATTATGGGGAAATGGATTACTACCGAAGATTCTCCAATCTGGTACCTTTAGATCCTGGCAGGAAAAGGGTATCTGTCAACTGGAGCACTGTTATGAAAAGGGAGTATTCATGTCATTTCAACAGTTAAAAGATACGTTTAAATTGACAAATAATGATTTCCTTGGCTATCTCCAAATTCGTGACTTTATAAGAACTGATCAGAAAGGAAGTTGGAAGTTACCGTGTATGTCTCCGGTTGAGGAAATATGTTATGCTAATCAGCCATTAAGTAAAATAATTTCAAGGGTGTATACAGTACTTATGTCAACTTTAACTATATCTGGTGTGGATGCTTCCAGAATTAAATGGGAAAAGGATTTGGGTATATCTATTGAGAAGCAGTTATGGAATGATTTGTGCAGGGGGGGTCTCACCTCTACTTTGAATGCTCGATTTAGACTAGTACAATTCAATTTTTTACATCAGTTATATATCACCCCACAAAAATTACATAGATATAATTCAAGTATATCTAATCTTTGTTTTAGATGTGGCTTGGAGGAAGGAACGTTCCTCCATGCCACCTGGCAGTGCTCTAAATTGCAGGATTTTTGGAAAGGGGTGTGTGAAACTTTATCAGATATCCATGGCACCGTGATTCCAATAGACCCGGAGATTTGTTTATTGGGGAACTTTACAAATTCAAATTTAAAGACGGTCTATGATAAGAAACTTACAGAGGTCCTTTTGGCAATTGCTAAGAAATGTATTACAATAAAATGGAAATCGGATGCCGCCATCCCAATTAAAATGTGGTTGGGAGAGATTAATAGCTGTGTGACACTTGAAAAACTAACCTACTGGATGCAAGGTAGAGGTGGGACTTTTAATAAAATATGGCAACCATTTTTGAGGTATATGCAAAATCTACCAGCACAGTGGATTGACTGACCGTCATGTTATCGAGCTGAACTTGACAAGATATAGGAGCGAAATCCTTATGGGTTATATTCTTCCCCCATCTTACCCACCCCCTCTCAGCCCTTCTTGTTATTTGGTTGTTGTGTTATATTGTTGTGAGTGTATTTTACTTTGTGAGTGTATTTTACTTTAAGAATGTTAGTTGTTTGAATTGTGTCTTATTGTGTTTTTTGTAATGTCATTATTGAAAAATTATAAATAAAATATTCAAAAAAAATAAAAAAAATAAGTAGGAGCGAGGCCAT
This sequence comes from Garcialebias charrua, assembly GCA_038048925.1. Classification (NCBI taxonomy): domain Eukaryota; kingdom Metazoa; phylum Chordata; class Actinopteri; order Cyprinodontiformes; family Rivulidae; genus Garcialebias; species Garcialebias charrua. The sequence continues at coordinate 45,375 of JBBPBX010015978.1, read as the reverse complement.
TCAGAGCTTTAAAAACAAATAATAAAAGTTTAAAATATATTGTAAAACGGACAGGAAGCCAATGTAGAGAGAATAAAACAGGTGTGATGTAGTCGTGTCTAGGAGTGTTGTTAGAAGACGAGCTGCTGCATTCTGAACAAGCTGGAGGCGTCTCAGTGATGACTGATTTACACAGACATACAGAGCGTTACAATAATCGAGCCTGGAAGTGATAAAAGCATGAACAGCCTTCTCCAAGTTGCAACGGTTTAAAAAGGGTTTGACCTTTTTTAAAAGACGTAGATTAAAAAATCCAGACCGGACAACAGAGGCGATGTGTTTGTCAAAATGTAAAGCCTTATCAAAGGTCACTCCGAGGTTTTTCACACTGTCACTAAAGTTAATATGCACATTTCCCAGGCCAGTTGCATCTTTGTTACCAAATAAAATGCATTCTGTTTTACTGTCAATTAAAAACAGGAAGTTCTTGTTTAGCCAATGTTTGACTGCAGAGATGCAGTCACTTGTTGGGACTTGAACTATAGAAATAAAGTGAACTGCTCGTGTGTTTCCTCACTTCACTCATCTTACTGTCAGTATTTTAAAACGTATGATGCTCCACATCATCTCGTCTATGTTCCTCTGGTTTATTCCTTATTTGCAGCACTTTGTGTTAGTCATCAGAGGAAACATCTCAGCTTTAGTTCAGGGTGTTCATCTTCATATCTTTACTTCCCTCTATCTCGTCGTCCTGTTTACCTGGCTGAGGCAGAGCCAGTTCACCTGGAGGTGCTCACCTGTTTGACCTCCTGGACAGCGGCCTCTCCTCTCTGCTTACTGCGACAGGCCAGAATCACTCTGGCTCCTCTTTTAGCCAGATCTATGGCCGTCACCTTCCCGATGCCAGTGTTGCTGCCTGCAGGAGAAAATCAGAGTTAAAGTAAGAGCACAGCACGACCACAGCCACGCTAAACCAGTACTTACCAGTTACAATCACTGTTTTCCCATGCAGCTTGACTTTGCTTGTGCATTTCTTCCCTTTCACCACAAAGTGGTGGAACGTGTAAGCAAGGAGAGCGGCAGCGATGGTCAGGAGAACGGCCAGCATTGTTCTCGAGCTTCCTGCAGCGTGAGTGCTTTGTGACACATGCAGCTCCTGCAGGGCGTGTCTGCAGCTGCACTCTGTTCGAGGCTGAGGGCGGACTGGACCAGTGAGGTTCACTGGAGCTGAGTTTGATCCAGCTGACAAACAACGCTGTTCCAATGTTCAGAAGAAGAAGAAACTAAACTTTGAACACTATGTTTGTAGCTGAAGTTGTAAATTAAATGATAGCTGCTGTTATTATTTCCTTCAAATAAGTAGAAAAGGTTTTCAGGAGGTTTTATTTTCAGTCTTCAGGAGAAAGACAGCTCTGACTGCTGATGTGGACACAGACACGTGGACATGAGTTTGAGATAACTAGTGTTAAATCATTTTTATATATTTTAATGTTTCTGTTCGGTGCCCTGAGATGACCTCTGTTGTGACTTGGTGTTATAGAAACAAACTGAATTGAACTGAGATGCTCCTGAGACTTTTGTATTTTTATGACATTATGTGAACTATGTGAAAAAGCCAATGAGTAAAGTTCTCTATCTAAAGAAGCTCAGCAAAGAAACATGTTTGCTCAGTTACAGTTTTTGTTAGAAGCAAAGTAGAAGTTTCAAGGAACTACCACAGATGAAGGGTTCTTTTCTCACATGTGCAACTCACATTTTCATCTTAAAGTGTAAACTGGCTGAAGGCTGCTGATACTCCACACACCTTCTCCTCAGTTGTCGTCTTCACTGACCCCTGAAGCAGACACACTGACTTTCAGCTACTTTGGACAACTCCTGGCTTGTCGTCCTCACCCTGATCTGATCCACATCTTACCTCTCCTTCAATCTGGTTTCAGGAAACAACACAGCACAACGACTGCTTCACTGAAGGTTCTTAATGCCCTTGATGCATGCTCAATAATCCAAGTAGAAAAATCTAAAAAAAAAGAAGCTAAGTCTGGAAGAAGAAGAGCACATTAAAGAAAAACTAACAACGTGCCTAGATCAGACCACACTTCAACAAGTAATGGACTGTACAGATCAGGCACGCTTAGCACCGCATGTCAAGTCCAAGACTCGACAACAAAACAAGTTTAACCTACTAATAACTCGTCAACACTTTTACAATTCCAATAACAACACGTTCAGTGTAAGACAACACTCCGATACAGTTACATGCCAGGGAGACAGAAAAGTGGGTGAAGAATTTATCTGACAGACAGCTCACCCAGCCGGAGACAGAGATTCTTAGAGGATTGAACTTTGCAGTGGCACCAAGTAGAATTCCTCTAGTAGAGATGATCACAGCCACTGAGCCAGCCATCCGTAACAACAAAATTAAAGAATTTGAAGCAGAACAACTCAGAGTCAAAGTTTCAGCCTGTCTCAGTAATGCTAAACCACCACCTTCCAACATCAGTAGAGAGGGATGCACTCAACACTCTTAGCAAGGACAAAAACATCATAATTCTCCCAGCAGACAAAGGAAGGTGCACAGTGATTTTGAACCAGAAAGACTATCATGAGAAAGTTATGTCACTCCTTAGTGACTTAACCACTTATGAACCGCTGAAAAGAGATCCAGGAAGTGGTTACAAGAAGAAGTTGATAGATTGCCTGAAAATTTTGAAGCAGGACAAGGCTATTGACAGTATTCTGTACCACAGACTGTACCCAGGGGAGGCCACGCCAAGTCTGTATGGTTTACCCAAAATCCACAAACAAGGTGTACCTTTAAGACCAATGATTAACTCGGTCACTTACAATGTTTCCAAATATCTGGCATCTGTACTCATCCCTTTATAAACCAGATTCCAAAAAAGTTGGGATAATAAATCCCCCTTCTTCTTCCAACACTCAGACGTCTGGGGACAGAGGAGACCAGTTTCTCAAGTTTAGAAATAGGAATGCTCTACATTCATGTCTAATACAGGCCTCTAACTGTTCAATCGTCTTGGGCCTTCTTTGTCGCACCTTCCTCTTTATGATGCACCAAATGTTCTCTATAGGTGAAAGATCTGGACTGCAGGCTGGACATTTCAGTACCGGATCCTTCTCCTACGTAGCCATGATGTTGTGATTGCTGCAGAATGTGGTCTGGCATTATCTTGTTGAAAAATGCAGGGTCTTCCCTGAAAGAGATGACGTCTAGATGGAGCATATGTTGTTCTAGAACCTGAACATAGTTCTCTGCATTAATGGTGCCTTTCCAGACATGCAAGCTGCCCATGCCACAAGCGCTCATGCAACCCCATACCATCAGTGATGCAGGCTTCTGAACGGAGCGTTGATAACAACTTGGGCTATCCTTGTCCTCTCTGGTCCAGATGACATGGCGTCCCAGTGTTCCATAAAGAACTTCAAATCGTGACTCATCTGACACAGAACAGTCTTCCATTTTGCCACACTCCATTTTAAATGACCCCTGGTCCAGTGCAAACGTCTGAGCTTGTGGAGCTTGCTTAGAAATTCATTCAACCTTTATTTATACAGGCTAGCCTCGTTGAGCCACGGGGACTCATTTACAAGAGGGACCTGTCTCACTCACACCCAGGGTCAATTTAGAGTTACCAATCAGCCTAACATGCATGTTTTTGGACTGTGGGAGGAAACCGGAGCACCCGGAGAAAACCCACGCATGCACGGAGAGAACATGCAAACTCCACCCAGAAAGGCCCCCGGACCGGGATTTGAACCGGGGACCTGCTCGCTGAGAGGCAGCAGCTCTACCAGTTGTGCCACCGTGCTGCCAAAATGGCTTCCTCTTTGCACTGTAGAGTTTCAGCTGGCAACGGTGGATGTCACGGTGGATTGTGTTCACTGACGATGCTTTCTGGAAGTATTCCTGAGCCCATTCTGTTATTTCCTTGACAGTAACATTCCTGTTTGAGGTGCAGTGATGTTTAAGGGCCCGGAGATCACGAGCATCCAGTAGAGTTTTACGGCCTTGACCCTTACACACATCGATTGTTCCAGATTCTGAATCTTTTGATGATGTTAAGCACGGTTGATGATGATAAACTCGCTCGAGCTGAGAGTGACGTAACTGGCTGCGTTCCAGCCCGTGCAGCACTGTTTAACGCAAGATTGATCACAAATAAAACTTTTATATTAAGTGATTTGATCTCAACTCATCGTCTGGATCTGTTTCTGATTACTGAAACCTGGCAGAAAACAGGAGACCACAGCTGCTTCTCTGAACTCCTCCCACCTGGCTTCTCTCATCTGAGCGCTCCGCACGGGGCTGGAAGAGGGGGAGGGCTCGCTGCTGTGTTCAATGAGGAGACGTTCAAGTGCCGCATGTTGCCTCAGAAAAACTATAACAGCTTTGAAAGCATCCTTTTTGTGCTGGAATCTGCTTAACCGCTGCTGTGTGGCCTCTTTTATCGGTCTCCACAATACAATAAAGACTTTCTCAGTGAGTTTTCAGAACTACTGGCTGAACTGCTGCCAAAGTTTGACTCTTGGCTTTTTTGTGGAGATTTCAACGTGCACACCTGTTGCCCAAGTAATCAACTTGGATGTGAGTTTCAGGACCTTCTGGACTCTTTTAACTTGTCGCAGTCTGTCTTGGGGGCCACGCACAGCCAGGGTCATACACTGGACTTAATTATCTCCCACGGCCTTCACATATCTGCTGTGGAGATCCTGGACACCTGTATTTCAGACCATTTTCCCATATTATTTGAATTTTCCACCTCTCCTGCACCGAAGGCTGTTCTCCCAGCACGTCTCTGCCGCTCCATCACCCCAAGTCAGTTCACTGATGCCTTTAAGAGCACTGACTTATGCTCTGCTGTCAGCCTGGACCCATCTCTACATCCTGAGGACTTCATCACCTCCTTCCATCACACCTGCACAACGATCTTGGACTCCATCGCTCCTCTCAAACAGGCATCTTCAAAAAACAGACCATCACCATGGCTCAACGAAACGACGCGGGCTCTTCGACAACGCTGCAGGAAAGCAGAGCGAAAATGGAAGCGGGACCGGCTTCATGTAACTCAGGGAATACTGAGAGACTGTCTCTGTGAGTATCATAATGCTGTGAAACAGGCCAAGTCACAGTACCTCTCCAATTTAATCTCCACCAGCTGCAACCGGCCGAGGACGCTTTTCAACACACTCCAGTCTGTTATCAATCCATCTGTCAATGTTCTGAAAACTGCCACACAGTCTACCTGCGATGACTTTCAGAGCTATTTTGTCAACAAAATAGACTCTATCAGGCAGAACATTGTCAGTCCATCCAACACCATCCAGTCATGTGCGTCTGCAATAACCACAGCTGTTTTTGACCAATTTGACCTGGTTTCACTGCCTCACCTCATCAAGGTGGTGCAGATGAAACCAACTAACTGTTCTCTGGACATCATCAAAAATGTTCAAACAGTCCTTTGATGTAATTGGTCCTTGTGTTTTGTCATTTATTAACAGCTGTCTATCTTCAGGTTTTGTGCCATCTGCTTTCAAACACGCTGTGGTCAGGCCTCTTCTCAAAAAACCAGGCCTAGATCCTACAGCTCTCTCTAATTTCAGACCAGTTTCCCATCTGTCATTTCTATCAAAGGTCCTAGAAAAGATTGTTTTTATTCAACTTCAATCTTTTCTAGAGCTCAACAACCTGTTTGAAAAATTTCAGTCAGGTTTTCGAGCTCGTCACAGCACTGAATCTGCACTGCTCAAAGTGCAGAATGACATTCTTCTGTCTCTGGATGCAAAAAACCCTGCTCTGCTGGTGATGTTAGACCTCTCAGCAGCTTTTGACACCGTCGACCATCAGGTACTAATCAACCGCTTGTCTCAGCTGGTTGGCCTCCAGGGAGCTGTGCTTGAGTGGTTCAAATCTTACCTGTCTGGGAGAACTTTTTCTGTCATGATAGGTGATCTGTCCTCCTCTTCATCAACCCCTCTGACCTCTGGCGTACCACAGGGATCCATTCTGGGGCCAGTCCTCTTTTCTCTTTACATGCTGCCATTAGGATCAATCATTGCACGTCATAATCTGTCTTTTCACATGTATGCAGACGATTTACAAATCTATCTGCCAGTCACTCCCAACCCCTCACTCAGTTCAAACACTCTTGTCAACTGCTTAAATGACATTAAGCACTGGCTCTCTCAAAACTTCCTCCACCTAAACACAGATAAAACTGAATGCATTTTATTTAGTGCTCCTGGTGACACCAGCAACATCCTTCCCAGTCCCAGTGTTGGTTTTCCCCTCCCCCACTTCAACCCGGTGGTCAGAAATCTTGGAGTGCAGCTTGACTCCAACTTAAAGTTTGATAAACAGATCAGTTCTGTTGTCAAGACCAGCTTTTTCCAGCTCCGTCTGCTCTCTAAAGTAAAGTCACTCCTCAGCCGTAGTGATCTGGAGAAGGCCATCCATGCCTTTGTGACCTCCAGACTTGATTATTGTAATGCTTTGTATGTTGGTATTAATCAATCCTCCATCTCCCGTTTACAGCTTGTACAGAACTCTGCCGCGCGCTTTTTGACCAACACACGAAAATATGAACACATCACTCCTGTCCTGTCCTCTCTACACTGGCTCCCGGTTCAGTTCAGGATACAGTTCAAGCTGCTGCTGTTTGTTTTCAAAGCTCTGAATGGACTTGCACCTCTCTACATCTCAGAACTTTTGAAAGCCCATCAGCCCGGCAGAGCTTTACGCTCTGCCAGTCAACACCTGCTGGAGGTGCCTCGCTCAAGGTACAAACAATGGGGAGACCGGTCATTTTCTGTTGCCGGCCCAAAAGCCTGGAACAGTCTCCCCCTTGAGCTGCGTGCCACCTCTGATCTGACTCTGTTCAAAACCAGACTGAAGACCCACTTGTTCAAAAAAGCTTTCAGTGTGTAACTTTTATTACTTTTGGTATTTTAGTATGTAGCATTTTTATTTCCATTGCCTTCTTTTATTGCTGTTGTTTCTTATTCTATTTTCATTGATTTATTGTTCCAGTTTATTCATCTTTTTATCCTGTTAAGCACCTTGGTCAATGCAAGGCATTGTAGGAAGGTGCTATACAAATAAAGTTTATTATTATTATTATTAAAAGTCTTTGCTATTTTACGCTGGGTAACATCATTCTGGTATTGCTGCACTATCTTTCTGTGCAACAATGTGGAATTGGTGATCCTCTTACCATCTTGGCTTCTGAGAGACACTGACACTCTGAGAAGCTCTTTTTATACCAATCATGTTCTCAATTGACCTAATTAGTGTTAATTGGTCTTCCAGTTGTTCATTATAAGCTCAATTTCCTTTTTCCAACCACTTATTGCTACTTGTCCCAACTTTTTGGGGGATTTGTTGACACTGTAAAATTTTAAATCAACATAATTTTTCCTTTAAAATGTTACATTTACTCAGAATAAACTTTTGATCCGTCATCTATGTTCTATTATGAATAAAATATTGACATTTGCCATCGACACATCATTGCATTCAGTTTTTATTCATAATTTGTTTAGTGTTCCAACTTTTTTGGAATCCGGTTTGTATTTTATCAGTTATGTATAGGGCTCAGAATAACACATTACCTTTAAATATCCAAATGCACTTTGTTAAAAGACAAAGTTGTTATAATCTTAAGGGGACAGAGTTGTTTGTAAAACCACAATTCAGAACTAGTTTGAAGGGACGTTCTACCTCAATCCAGGGAATTAGATTATGGAATGGCTTGGAGAATGTAGTTAAAAATGCCAAGTCAATGTTTACTTTTAAAAAAATGATCAAAACTGGATTATTTTCACATGACGACCCAGATTGTTTTTGCACCATGACCCAGATGTTTTACACGTTGACGCAGATGTTTTCACACACCAGATGTTTTCATGCGACAACCCAGATGTTTTCACACGATGACCCATATGTTTTTGCACCATGACCCAGATGTTTTCACACGATGAACAAGATGTTTTCACACGTCGACCCAGATGTTTTCACACCATGACCCATGTTTTTGCACCATGACCCAGACGTTTTCGCACCATGGCCGGATGTTTTCAAACGATGACCCAGATGTTTTTGCACCATGACAAAGCTGTTTTCAAACGATGACCCAGACATTTTCGCACCATGACCCAGATGTTTTCATACAATGACCCAGACATTTTCGCACCATGGCCGGATGTTTTCAAACGATGACCCAGATGTTTTCGCATCATGACCAAGATGTTTTCACACAATGACCCAGATGTTTTTGCACCATGACTGGATGTTTTTGCACATTGACCCAGATGTTTTCAAACGATGACCCAGACGTTTTTGCACCGTGACCCAGATGTTTTCACGCGTTGACCCAGACGTTTTCGCAGCATGAGTGGATGTTTTTGCACCATGACTCACATGTTTTCAAACGATGACCCAGACGTTTTCGCACCGTGACCCAGATGTTTTCAAACGATGACCCAGATGTTTTCAAACGATGGCCCAGACGTTTTCGCACCGTGACCCAGATGTTTTCACGCGTTGACCCAGACGTTTTCGCACCATGACTCACATGTTTTCAAACGATGACCCAGACGTTTTCGCACCGTGACCCAGATGTTTTCAAACGATGACCCAGATGTTTTCAAACGATGGCCCAGACGTTTTCGCACCGTGACCCAGATGTTTTCACGCGTTGACCCAGACGTTTTCGCAGCATGACTGGATGTTTTTGCACCATGACTCACATGTTTTCAAACGATGACCCAGACGTTTTTACACCGTGACCCAGATGTTTTCACGCGTTGACCCAGACGTTTTCGCAGCATGACTGGATGTTTTTGCACCATGACTCACATGTTTTCAAACGATGACCCAGACGTTGTCACACCATGACCCAGATGTTTTCACACCATGACCCATATGTTTTCAAACGATGACCCAGATGTTTTCACACCATGACCCAGATGTTTTCACACGATGACCCAGACGTTTTCGCACCATGTCCCAGTTTTTTTCTCACGACGATCCAGATGTTTTCACACAACAACCCAGATGTTTTCACACGGCTGCTATGACTCTGGGACTCAGCAACATCTGGCCCCTCTGCTGTCTCCAGGTTCTTCCAGCCAAACACTAAGAAGAAGAGAACGTGCGCTGAGATGCTGATTAGAAAATCTTTCTGTATTTACAGGTTTACCAGACAGGCAGGTACAGACAGAGAGTGCTTATGTACAGAGCAGCACATGATGCTAAAACATGACTATGTACAGATGGACTACAGCAAAAAGTACACACTAACAAGATGTATCACAAAACATCAGGAACTCTACACTGTATCACAAATTCCATGAACTGTACAGTTAAAAACCAAAAAAATGGTAAATCTACATGAAATCCAGCGTTCCTCCAAATGAGAAGCACTGAATTATATATATTTACATTTTGTGTACATTTAGTGTGTAAGCATGTATGTCGTCATACATTTAGAGCTACTTGTGGTGCAAAAGCAGCAAAAGAAAAAGACAAAATGTGGATCCAAGCCTAAAAACGAAGGTCTGACGCAGTAAAGTTACGCTGTTCAGAACTAAGATACTGGCAAAAAGAAATATTGAGCGCAGTAAATAATGTCGGCTCAAATGGTCCGAGGTTACAGATTGTCAATAATACTTCAAGTTCATGCAAAGATACAAACAAAAGTAAAGAACGCTTCCCTGTTGACCATCCAGCTGTGCAGCTGTTGACCACCCAGCTGTGCAGCTGTCCCTTCATTGTGATGTGGAAGGAGCAGAACATTGGGGGGTGTCCTGTGAGGTTATGGAACAGAGTTGGAGCACAGGACGGGCACTTGGTGGGGGGGGACACCCTCAGCATGGGCCTCATCCTGGCTGGAGGGCCTGCTGTGGGGTTGCGTGGAGGTGGGGGCGGGGTCTAAGCAGGCTGCGCTGCAGCTGGCGGTGGGCAGGACGCCGTGCTCCTCCTTGGGCCGCTCCCTGGCGAACTCGCTGACGCTGAAGACAAACTGGAGACAGCCCAGTTTGATGTAGCTGCCGTGATGGAGGAGGGCCGTGCCCTCCCAGCCCGCCCCCGTGCCCCCGATCAGTCTGGAGCTGCTCGCCTTACAGCTGCACGAGCGCTGCTCCGCCCCCTGAGACTGGCTGCTCATGACTCCACCAGCAGGGGAACAGCCCGCCACAGGACCAGGACATCCATGCTCGTCCCGCTTCTGACTGCGACCTGCAGAGAAACACACTCTGAGACGAGAACAAACCACTGATCCACAGGGACGCTGTCTACAAACAGGAAGTGAAGGCTGTCTACAAACAGGAAGTGACGGCTGTCTACAAACAGGAAGTGACGGCTGTCTACAAACAGGAAGTGACGGCTGTCTACAAACAGGAAGTGACGGCTGTCTACAAACAGGAAGTGACGGCTGTCTACAAACAGGAAGTGACGGCTGTCTACAAACAGGAAGTGACGGCTGTCTACAAACAGGAAGTGACGGCTGTCTACAAACAGGAAGTGACGGCTGTCTACAAACAGGAAGTGACGGCTGTCTACAAACAGGAAGTGACGGCTGTCTACAAACAGGAAGTGACGGCTGTCTACAAACAGGAAGTGACGGCTGTCTACAAACAGGAAGTGACGGCCGTCTACAAACAGGAAGTGACGGCTGTCTACAAACAGGAAGTGACGGCTGTCTACAAACAGGAAGTGACGGCCGTCTACAAACAGGAAGTGACGGCTGTCTACAAACAGGAAGTGACGGCTGTCTACAAACAGGAAGTGACGGCTGTCTACAAACAGGAAGTGACGGCTGTCTACAAACAGGAAGTGACGGCTGTCTACAAACAGGAAGTGACGGCTGTCTACAAACAGGAAGTGACGGCTGTCTACAAACAGGAAGTGACGGCTGTCTACAAACAGGAAGTGACGGCTGTCTACAAACAGGAAGTGACGGCTGTCTACAAACAGGAAGTGACGGCTGTCTACAAACAGGAAGTGACGGCTGTCTACAAACAGGAAGTGACGGCTGTCTACAAACAGGAAGTGACGGCTGTCTACAAACAGGAAGTGACGGCTGTCTACAAACAGGAAGTGACGGCTGTCTACAAACAGGAAGTGACGGCCGTCTACAAACAGGAAGTGACGGCCGTCTACAAACAGGAAGTGACGGCTGTCTACAAACAGGAAGTGGCGGCTGTCTACAAACAGCTGTTGGCTGTTGTATCATGTAATAGGAAAACGTACCTATAATGACAAATTTAAAAATCAAGACAGAAACAACTGGACTTTATTTATTATACTATACTTTTTTTTTCTTGCACTTTTTAGAATTCACCATGTCCTGGATGACTGAGAATCTTCACTAGCTATTAATGACTCAATCGGCCTGCCATACAATTCTCTCTGTGCTGCGTGAGTTTCCTCCCACAGAACAAAAACATGCATGTTAGACTGACTGATAACTAAATTGTGCCCAAGTGTCCCTGAGATGGACTGGAGACTGTCCAGGTGTCCTCCTCTTGCTGGACATGGACTGAGTGACCCAGAAAAGCAGCAGCAGCTGAAGGTGATGAATGGATGAATGGACAATACTCTAGAGTTCTTTTAGAGAAGGTAAAATGGAAATGTGTCATAAATGCATTTTGATCTTACATTTATCACAAATTACCATAATTTCCACCGTACATGTTGCACCGCTCTACAGGTCACATCCATCCAAATATGTCCAATAAAGTAAAAAAATCCATAAATATGTTGCATTTATTACGTGTAACCCCTGACAACCTGGAAATGTGGGCCGGTGTTGTGCCAAAAATCATTTGTGCCTCTTCACAGACGCGTGGCTCAACACAGGAGAGCCTCCTCCTCTGGACAAAACTCAGCTGTTCACCTCCACCTCACGGACAAGGGACACTCATTTGAGGACCAGAATGTTCACATTTTGGACCGAGAACACAGCTGGTTTGAGAGGGGGGTGAAGGAAGCTGTTTATATTACCATATTTTTCAGTCTACAAGTCACACCTTTTACGTAATTTGCATGCCCTGCAACTTATTGAGCAGTGCGGCATGTTTATGGATTTTTCCCCTATATTTTTAGACCAATTTTGGCTCAGATATGACCGTTTTTCATTTTGGCAAAAATGGTGCAGTACCAGTTTTGTCCGCTAGGGTACACCGACAGTTCCCACCTCATGTGTCAGACGGCAGCCTCCTCTGGTCGGACTCACTCTGTCGCAGCCCGGCCTCCTGCTCTGGAGGTAACTACTGTTAGCTGTGTTTGTTAGCAACTGGTACTATTTATCTACGGTAAATAAGTCATGAACTACAGGACAGATTTTTATCAAACTTACAGAAAGTAATCACAACATGGACATTTACAAACTGTGACCTGTATGAGACATTTGAGATAAAACTCGATTTATTAATAATTTATTTTCGCAGCGCACGCGACTGTTTGGAAGACGTCAAAGCGAAACAATTTAAATCCAGCAGATTTTACCATTTCGTGAATTTATTAAGGAACGGTTAAGCTAAGACGCATCTTTGCTATAATGTCAGCTAAGAAATATATTTTTTAAGCGTTTATTTTGCTAAATTTTAAAGAAAATGCTGCGGTCCCAAATGCTCGTAGCAAAACTACTTTTTTTAATTCAGCCGATTTGACAATTGCGTTTATTTATTAAGGAAAAGTGCAGCTCAGACACATCTTTGCTATAATTTTCAGCAAACAAATAATAGTTTTTATCGTGTTAATCTTGTAAAGTCCTTCCGTGCTCGCTCGCTCCTGTGGCCGCCATATGCAGCAGGGCAGATGACGCGTTGACGCGTCGCGGTGACGCATAATAGATGCGACTTAACTGAAGGTGCGACACGTTTATGGATTTTTCCAATTTATTGCCAATAATTAGACAAAGCGACTTATAGAAAGGTGAGACTTATCAGGTGGAAAATACGGTATGTGTGTATCTGATCTCAGCCTTTAAAACCTGATCCCCTCTCTCTGCTCTTTGAATTGAGAAAGCTCCTCGAATGAAGAGCAAAACGTCTTCTGTTACAAATAAAGTCCAGTTGTTTCTGTATTAAAAGTAGTTTTTTTTTAACTTTTTCACGAGTGGTTCAGAAATCTGTGTCAGTAGTGTGCAGGCTTAAAACATGTTCGGGCCAGAGGGAGCAGATCTGGACTTACGGATAATGCCTTGGACCTTGGCCACGAGACCGCTGGGCGGAGACGGCGAGGCTTTCTCTGAGAAGTCACACGAGTACAGGACGTTGTCCACTGTGGTACCGTGCTCGCTGTAGTTCAGCAGCTCGTAGTGCTTGGTGTTCTGCAGAGGAGACACACACACGTTCACAACACAGTGCAGGACACACACCTCCGGAGCGTTAGAGGACCGTACCTCATCGTAGAAAATACAGGCGTGCTTCCCCGACACGTAGTTGCAGTGGCCGTAGTTGGTAAGGCACACGTCCATGTCGGCACCTGGACAGACAGCAGAAGACAGGCGTGTTCACGTCGTGCACGGAACACGTGAAACAGTCGTGACATGTTGCTGAGCACAGGCTGCTGCTTTTACTGACAAACTGCTTGTTCAAGACTACAGAGATGAGAAAACAGACAAGAACCACCGACAATAAAACTTCCATCCATACAAGGATCATTTAAAGCAGAAAACAATAAAAACGGTTCAAACGTCAACAAGCTGAAATAAAACACAGAAAACTAAGTCATCACTGTTAAACATGTTTTTAAAAAGAAAGGCCCGTTTGATGAGAAGCAGCAACAACAACACTCTGAGCCTCCTGTAGACGTAGGCATATCCAGGAGCAGCTCCGATCAGCTGACACGAGGCTCTGATCAGCTGATATGATGCTCTGATCAGCTGATATGATGCTCTGATCAGCTGATATGATGCTCTGATCAGCTGACACGAGGCTCCGATCAGCTGACACGAGGCTCCGATCAGCTGATATGATGCTCTGATCAGCTGATATGATGCTCTGATCAGCTGATATGATGCTCTGATCAGCTGATATGATGCTCTGATCAGCTGATATGATGCTCTGATCAGCTGATATGATGCTCTGATCAGCTGATATGATGCTCTGATCAACTGACACGAGGCTCTGATCAACTGACACGAGGCTCTGATCAGCTGATATGATGCTCTGATCAGCTGATATGATGCTCTGATCAGCTGATATGATGCTCTGATCAGCTGATATGATGCTCTGATCAGCTGATATGATGCTCTGATCAGCTGATATGATGCTCTGATCAGCTGATATGATCACGAGGCTCTGATCAACTGACACGAGGCTCTGATCAACTGACACGAGGCTCCGATCAACTGACACGAGGCTCCGATCAACTGACACGAGGCTCCGATCAACTGACACGAGGCTCCGATCAACTGACACGAGGCTCCGATCAACTGACACGAGGCTCCGATCAACTGACACGAGGCTCTGATCAACTGACACGAGGCTCCGATCAACTGACACGAGGCTCCGATCAACTGACACGAGGCTCCGATCAACTGACACGAGGCTCCGATCAACTGACACGAGGCTCCGATCAACTGACACGAGGCTCCGATCAACTGACACGAGGCTCCGATCAACTGACACGAGGCTCCGATCAACTGACACGAGGCTCCGATCAACTGACAGGATGCTCCGATCAACTGACACGAGGCTCCGATCAACTGACACGAGGCTCCGATCAACTGACACGAGGCTCCGATCAACTGACACGAGGCTCCGATCAACTGACACGAGGCTCCGATCAACTGACACGAGGCTCCGATCAACTGACACGAGGCTCCGATCAACTGACACGAGGCTCCGATCAACTGACACGAGGCTCTGATCAACTGACACGAGGCTCTGATCAACTGACACGAGGCTCTGATCAACTGACACGAGGCTCTGATCAACTGACACGAGGCTCTGATCAACTGACACGAGGCTCTGATCAACTGACACGAGGCTCTGATCAACTGACACGAGGCTCTGATCAACTGACACGAGGCTCTGATCAACTGACACGAGGCTCTGATCAACTGACACGAGGCTCTGATCAGCTGACACGAGGCTCTGATCAACTGACACGAGGCTCTGATCAACTGACACGAGGCTCTGATCAACTGACACGAGGCTCTGATCAGCTGACAGGATGCTCTGATCAGCTGACACGAGGCTCTGATCAACTGACACGAGGCTCTGATCAACTGACACGAGGCTCTGATCAACTGACACGAGGCTCCGATCAACTGACACGAGGCTCTGATCAACTGACACGAGGCTCCGATCAACTGACACGAGGCTCCGATCAACTGACACGAGGCTCTGATCAACTGACACGAGGCTCCGATCAACTGACACGAGGCTCTGATCAACTGACACGAGGCTCTGATCAACTGACACGAGGCTCTGATCAACTGACACGAGGCTCCGATCAGCTGACAGGATGCTCCGATCAGCTGACACGAGGCTCTGATCAACTGACACGAGGCTCTGATCAACTGACACGAGGCTCTGATCAACTGACACGAGGCTCTGATCAGCTGACAGGATGCTCTGATCAGCTGACACGAGGCTCTGATCAGCTGACAGGATGCTCCGATCAGCTGACACGAGGCTCTGATCAACTGACACGAGGCTCTGATCAGCTGACACGAGGCTCCGATCAACTGACACGAGGCTCTGATCAGCTGACAGGATGCTCCGATCAGCTGACACGAGGCTCTGATCAACTGACACGAGGCTCTGATCAACTGACACGAGGCTCCGATCAACTGACACGAGGCTCCGATCAACTGACACGAGGCTCCGATCAACTGACACGAGGCTCTGATCAACTGACACGAGGCTCTGATCAACTGACACGAGGCTCTGATCAACTGACACGAGGCTCTGATCAACTGACACGAGGCTCTGATCAACTGACACGAGGCTCTGATCAACTGACACGAGGCTCTGATCAACTGACACGAGGCTCTGATCAACTGACACGAGGCTCTGATCAACTGACACGAGGCTCTGATCAACTGACACGAGGCTCTGATCAACTGACACGAGGCTCTGATCAACTGACACGAGGCTCCGATCAGCTGACAGGATGCTCCGATCAGCTGACACGAGGCTCTGATCAACTGACACGAGGCTCCGATCAACTGACACGAGGCTCCGATCAACTGACACGAGGCTCTGATCAGCTGACACGAGGATCTGATCAACTGACACGAGGCTCGGATCAGCTGACAGGATGCTCCGATCAGCTGACACGAGGCTCTGATCAACTGACACGAGGCTCTGATCAACTGACACGAGGCTCCGATCAACTGACACGAGGCTCTGATCAGCTGACAGGATGCTCCGATCAGCTGACACGAGGCTCTGATCAACTGACACGAGGCTCCGATCAACTGACACGAGGCTCTGATCAACTGACACGAGGCTCTGATCAGCTGACACGAGGCTCCGATCAACTGACACGAGGCTCCGATCAACTGACACGAGGCTCCGATCAACTGACACGAGGCTCTGATCAGCTGACACGAGGCTCCGATCAGCTGACAAGAGGCTCCGATCAGCTGACAAGAGGCTCCGATCAGCTGACACGAGGCTCTGATCAACTGACACGAGGCTCTGATCAGCTGACACGAGGCTCCGATCAACTGACACGAGGCTCTGATCAGCTGACACGAGGCTCCGATCAACTGACACGAGGCTCCGATCAACTGACACGAGGCTCCGATCAACTGACACGAGGCTCTGATCAGCTGACACGAGGCTCCGATCAGCTGACACGAGGCTCCGATCAGCTGACACGAGGCTCCGATCAACTGACACGAGGCTCCGATCAACTGACACGAGGCTCCGATCAACTGACACGAGGCTCTGATCAACTGACACGAGGCTCCGATCAACTGACACGAGGCTCCGATCAACTGACACGAGGCTCCGATCAACTGACACGAGGCTCCGATCAACTGACACGAGGCTCCGATCAACTGACACGAGGCTCCGATCAACTGACACGAGGCTCTGATCAGCTGACACGAGGCTCCGATCAACTGACACGAGGCTCCGATCAACTGACACGAGGCTCCGATCAACTGACACGAGGCTCTGATCAGCTGACACGAGGCTCCGATCAGCTGACAAGAGGCTCCGATCAGCTGACAAGAGGCTCCGATCAGCTGACACGAGGCTCTGATCAACTGACACGAGGCTCTGATCAGCTGACACGAGGCTCCAATCAACTGACACGAGGCTCTGATCAGCTGACACGAGGCTCCGATCAACTGACACGAGGCTCCGATCAACTGACACGAGGCTCCGATCAACTGACAAGAGGCTCTGATCAGCTGACACGAGGCTCCGATCAGCTGACAAGAGGCTCCGATCAGCTGACAAGAGGCTCCGATCAGCTGACACGAGGCTCTGATCAGCTGACCTACATATCTTTTTGTTTTATTCTATGGTATTTATGCTCCAGGTCACCATCCCATCAGAGTCTCACCCCAGCTGTGGTCTCCTCAGTGGAACAGCTGTAATCCTGTGGTGTCTCTTTAAGACGGCTTCAGTTACAGATGAGTGATTTTGTTTTTCTGACTTGCTCTCTAAGAAGACGGACACTTTATTTTCCATCTCCTGCCTCCCTCCTTCTTTTCCTCTTGTCCTGTGAATCTTTCTCAGAGCCTCCCTTGTCTGGTCTCAACTCAAATTGATAAAAATGTTCTCGATGAAAAAACAGGAAAACCCTCATGCCCTGAAGGGACACACGCAGCTGGATACATCATGGATTTCTGGGGTGAATGGAAGATGATGTGTCTGTCCGTATTGTCCGTTGAGGAGGGTGAAGACAACAGATTATCTGCTTCTTGGAATCGGCGGTACCTGGGACATCGACAAGTTAGGAAGACGTCAGCAGCAGTTTTAATAATGGTGGGGCTGCCTGCCTATGTGAAGGACTGTACCGTGATTCGAGTGCTCAGACTCAGATGCTGTGTGAGCCTGGAACTCGCTGGCATGAAGGAATCGACCTGGTGAAGGACTGGTGGAATGACCATAAGTCTGGCTGCTTGGATTCACCAGAGTGAACCAGCAGAACTGAAGGCAGCCATGAAACCAGTAGAGTCGCCCTGCCCCAAAAATACTGTATTGTTGTTTATCTGAATAGGACTTCCCCGCTTGGCCTTGGATAAGCCAACTTATCTCACATTGTTCATGGATGAAATGTAAATCATGAAGCTCTGCTCTGCTCCCCCAGAACATCTGTGGACCCTTATCATGCCGGGTACCGACCAAACGCGTTTCGGCCAGCGGAAGCGGACAGTTTACATTGAAAGTCTATGTGGAGACGCGTCGAATCGTGAAGCGGCGCGTTTTGAGCTTTTGAAGCGGCGCGGCGGCATGCGGCAGTTCCTTTCTGCGCACGCGCGCGTCCGAAGCAACCTACGCGTCGAGCCGCCAAGGGTCAAATATTTGAACTTTGGCTGCTCAACGCGTCGCAGCAACAAATCGGGAGAGACTCTGCTATGTGATGACGCAACAACTACGGGACTTTTTTATGGACTTTTCAAACTTACCCCATCGAGCCTCCATGAAGGAACCAGCCTCCGGTAAGAAACTTGGCATTTTAAACAGTTGCCGCTGTCCGTTCGAGCGTACGATCACCCCAAACATAAAAAAAAAACGTTTTAATCTCAACAAAGACTTTCTGAGCTGCAGTTCGGCTCGTAGAAAACCCACTCAAGTAGTAACGAGGCTCACGAACAGCTGATTTTATCTGCCCGGTGTGCATGACACGAACAACCCGACCGGAAAAGGACCCAGACCCCCTCCTCTGCCTCCTCCCAGTGCGCGTCATCAGACGCGTCTTCAGTGGCTTCAGTGTGAACAGTAACCGTGTTTCCATCTATTTTCATTTCGAATTTTGAGCTAATTTTTGAAATCTCGCAAATATGTAAATACAAATTAATGCGAAGCAGAAGTGTTTCCATCAACTGGCTTGAATCGCATCTACCGGGCCACGCACAGCGTCATTACGTCAGACGTCAGCGTCATTACGTCAGACGTCAGCGTTACGCATGTCTACAGTAAACA
Source organism: Garcialebias charrua (assembly GCA_038048925.1). Taxonomy (NCBI): domain Eukaryota; kingdom Metazoa; phylum Chordata; class Actinopteri; order Cyprinodontiformes; family Rivulidae; genus Garcialebias; species Garcialebias charrua. Next base: position 26,259 of record JBBPBX010015978.1, on the reverse strand, counting down.
GGAAGTAGCGGTTGAAAACAGAACCCGACCACACATCTCGGCAAAATGGAGAGAATATTTCAGGTACGTGTTGCTATCGGGCAAGTTGTATTTATTCTGTCATGCCAACTAGTTTTGAGCGATGTTACATGTTGTCCGGAGTGGAAACAGCTGAACGTCACATGACGTAAATGTTCGCTACGGCAGAACTGAGTCGGCAAATCTGTTTCCATCTGTCGTTTTGCGCATCAGCTCTGTTTCGAAGCCCCCAAAAACCACCTCAAGCGAGCGCATCAACTTTGGGGCGAATTAGGGGAAATTAAATCGCATTTTGCTGTTTCCATTCAGCTTTTCTGATGCGATGCTTCAAAATGCGCATCTAGAAACCTTGATGGAAACATGGCTAGTGACAAGCGGCCAAAAGGGGGCGGCAGGAGCGTTTCGACGCTTCTGGTGGGTACCCGGCATCAGAGCTGACTGATAGCCACTGTACCATCTTTATCAGGATTATGGAACTTTCTGGCAGTGTTTACAGACAATCTCACCGCCTTTGCCCCCCCCCCCAAAAAAAATGTCTTATGTCTATCCATGTTGCTTTTATTTGTGTTGAGGTAAAAAAAATTCTGCCTTACACTGCGTCCTGTGTGTCAAGGACACAGTGTAAGAGATCTTTGTTTATACCTTCTTCATTCCTCATGTTGTTCTTCCCTCTTCTTAACCAAGCGATAAGAGACGAGGGGTTGAACGAGTACATAATTTTAAAACTCGACATTAACATAAAAAAACTCAAGTAGAACAACATTGGGAGCATATACAGTATTATGCTCCTATCATTTATCATACTGCAGAAAAGTCACAAGAAAAACTAAACTATTAGTTTTTATTATTTATTAAGCTGCAAAAGTTAATGAAACGTTCGTCAAAAACGAAACTTAAAAACAATGGGGCAATTGTTACTCCATGTGACCTGCAATGCAACACCGCCCCCTACTGTCACGATCTATGGTGGTCACAGAGCTCCAAACAGGAAGTTGGGGAGTGGATTTGTTATGTCTTTCCCATAATGCTTAGCGGTATGTTAGTGTAACTTCTGGCCGCACCATGAGTGAGATAGACGTCTGTGATATAGACCTCCCTCTTGTGTGTTATTAAGTTTGACTGTTTCCAGTTGCTCAGCTCAAAGTGGCTTGGTTGAGTTTAACACACAATAGGGTTCTCAACGTGCTACAAACAGGGAGTTGATTTAGTGGTGTAACTGCGTTGTGATGACGTCTGTTACGAAACCACTTCCCTCCCAGCTCGCTCTTATCTTATCACTGCTTAATGGAGAGTAGTGGTCGCAACTAAAAGTGTGTGATAAGAAAAAAAGAAAAGAAAGAAACTAAACAGGCACCTGACGGAACAGAGTGAGGTCTGGGGCTTGCCTTTAGGTGTCCGATCAGAGTCTCTTCATCAGCCGACATCCTTAAAGGGGCGAGCCCGCACGGTGCTTCATCCGTCAGACGATCTGTTCAATAATTGTTGTTTTTGATTTTCTCTTTTCTTAAAAACGCACCACTGGTGATTTTGTAGGTGGTTGATTCTTAGCAGGCGTGTAAGACTCCCCGGTGCATTACTGCGTCCAGCCGGTTCATCCAGGACAAACTTTTCCTCTTCCTCCCGGCCAAAAACATCCTGACGCCCCCTCTGGGTGATCAACCCGAGGTGAAGACTCTGTCCAGAGTCCACCCGCACCGTATCTTAAATTATTTATTCTTCTTTACACGTCTCTCTCTGCTGGAACAACTCACCAGTTTCCAACACACGCTACTCCATCAGTCAATCACTCAATCACCCCCAGGTGTGCGGAGCGAAAAACACTTGTGTGGCTGAGCCCCGCCCCCTTCACCAGTGAACCGTCAAAAAGGTGCCAAAATAAAAATAACAAACAAACGACTGAAAAAAGTGTGCCCACGTAACACGCCACTACGACTACTCGAGGTGAAATTAAAAACCTCGATAGATGTCCTGGGACTCAATCTGTCGATTACTCTGGTACTCTGTTAAAGCCCTAGATGAGACGATGAGAGCAGCGTTTCACAGAAGCTGCAGCCTCGTGCACCTCCGTCTACCCTTGTGTTCTTTGGACGGCTGCACTGACACAGGTGTGCTCCACTACCTTCAGTAGAGCGCTATGGGAGAAGCATGCTTGTTGCCACTGATTACAAATCCAAGCCCCGTTACGAGACAAGAGTCCTCGACAACCACAGTCTGAAACTAACAGCCCTGGAATGAAACGGACAAACACCTGAAGTCTGTTACTGACAAACACTCAAGGATTTATTGTGAATTTATCCACGTGCACAGGTGGATGTTTTCTTGTTGATTTGGGGGGGCTCTCTAGATATTCTTTCAGTGTGCCCGCAACAAACTGCTGGTTTTAAAAAGGAGTGTTGCAAAGAATTCAGCATATTTACTTGGGATTAATGGGATTAGAGTGCACGTGTTTCAAAGTGAACGGCCGACCACAGGTCTGTCTCTCACCAGATCCGATGTACAACGTCCTGTAGCACATGCTGACAGCTCCGCCCCTTCCTGTTAGAGGGTAGAAGACCGCTCGGACCTGCACCTTCTTCTTCTGTCCTGCTGACAACATCATCAGATCACACACCGAGACGTTCACGGCAGCACAAACACAGAGGTCACGTCACGCTCTTACTGTCAGAGTGGGGGGGCAGACTTTTTGAGGCAGTGCTGGGAGCTGGGAGAGGTGGAGTGCTGGGGGCTTTGGGGGGGAACAGCTGCTGGATCCGCTGGTAGGCCAGTAGCTTAATGAGATCTGCATCCAGCCGGTCCAGCTCGATCCCTGCACACACACACACACACACACACACACACACACTGCCTCAGGGCTGTGGCAAACAATGTGCACAACTCATGACACAACTCATGACAACTTCTCATCAGGACAGGCCTGTAGTGGACACACATCTTTACTGAAGTCTCATCTTATTTTCCTAAACGTTTCAGTAACAAACAACTTTTCTCTGCACAATCGGTCAAATTCCTGTGAGCTCTGTCAAAGTGTGGAGGTGGAAAATAAAAATACAAATAAAAAAACTTGTCAAAGACGACAAAGAACATCAACATGGCTGACGTTAAAAAAGCGGTTTGTAAATTCCAAGTTTTTTTTTTAAAAGAGTGATGCAGTGACGTAAAGACAGCAGGCAAACTAGACGCAGCTTTTTACAAGTTATCAACTGTCTGCTACAATAACCATCTGTTGTAGGAAACACATGAAGGAAAACTGATGGATACAACAAGTTAACGTATAAATGAACATTTAAATCAACTAGTTGATTTAGAAGACTTAGAATTAATGAAAACAAGTGATGTGATGTCAACTAGGCCTGTTACGATAACTAATTTTGCTGGATGATTAATTGTCTCAAAAATTATTAAGATAAACGATGATATTGTTTGAAATTTGACAATAATTAGTAATTATTGTCAAATTTAACAAGAAACGTTGCTTAAATTTTGTGTGCAGTACCTTGTTTGACCACCAGATGGCAGTATAAGACTGTTTGAACTGAAGGATGGATAGTGAGGGTGCGAGCAGCGTGTCTTTAAGAAAAATGGGAGGGAGGCCCCTTGACGTGACATGGGCTGCCTCTCTTTGGTTCTCAACATGGCAGACGCTCGGTGTGGTTTGAGCTCTTTAGCATTTTTCACACAAAGCTTTTAATAAAAAATCAGTAAACAAGTTCTCAGCTTCATTTAGCAGAAAAACAACTTTTTACACAAAGGCACGAGTTTCAACCGTGAATTTTGGAGCTTCAACAAGACAGAGGTTTCTTCCCCTTAGGTCGACCGGTTATCTTAGCTCGTAGCTTAGCTTCTCAGTTTAGCTGCTTTTAACGATCCAAACATGTGATTTTGGACGATTTTAAAGAGAAAATAGAAAGGGAGGGGTCAGTGAAGATCACGGGAGTTGAACCTTTTGTCGTCCAGTGTCTTCAGAAAGACAGAGACACGACGAAACAATAAAGCTGATAAATGAAAATGATGTGGATCATTTTAATTTATCATGTGATTAATTGATTATCACGACAGACCTAATGTCTGAACATCTGCACCTTGATCCCTTTGTCTGAAGGTCAAACTAGTGAATCTGTGAAAAAACGTTTCTGATGCAGTTTCCACCCGTTTCTATCTTAGATGAACATTTAGGTTTGCAGGAATAAAGAGTTAAGTTGAAAACTAAAATGGTAGATTATGAGTTCTGGAGCAACACTGTTGTTGTCATTGTTTGTGGAAGTGTTATTCCAGGTGAGCACACTCACCTCCGTCCTCCCGTGCACTGTTCATGCACGTGAGCAGGTTTGGGACAGAACAGAGTCCAGCGGGCAGCAGAGCAGGACCAGCCTTCAGCTCTGTGGAGGAGAACACAGGAAGGTCTTCAAACATGACTTGTATTGTTTTGTTTTTGTAATGAACAAATTTTATAAATAAATAAATAAACAAAGTATATTTCTATCAGTTTATATATTATCAATCTGAAATATGATTATTTGTATTGTTTTTTTATAGCTTCATATAATTTAATGTGTGAGAAGAAGGCGGACCTTTGTCCCTGGTGTTTCCAGTAGGAAGAATTTGTCAGTTACACGCCTGCACTCACCACAGACACTCAGTCAATCTGTTATGGAAGCACGATCCGTAGTGTACTACTGGGTCGTACGGATCATCGTTAAGAATAAAAACAGTCTTCATTTACTTGGAAAAGTACGTGCTCTGTCTCCACCGAGCTTCATGTTGATCATTTACGTCACTCGTATTTCTGTTACTAATCACTGGTTAAGATGAAATGAGACACATTAGCGCTGACCCCCAGCCTGCACTGAATGAGAACAGCCTGAGATACAGGATGAATGGTTTCCATGGTGAAACAGCGCCGCTCAGTGGTGAAGCTGCGTAAGCATGACATAAATATGTCAATGATTTTAACAGAAATACGAGTGGTGTAAATTATCTACATGAAAATCAGCGGAGATACAGCAAATACTTTTTTAAATAAATTAAGACATTTCTTATTCATAAACTGAATTATACCAGTACATTTTCCGTAATCTAGCATATTGAACAGCGACCTGCGCGACCTGGAAGTATTCCTTTTAGCAACACTCGTGTTCTGTAAGATCTGTGAATGACAGCACACTCCAGTGTTTGAAACACTGAGCTGAGTGCTGATTGGCTGACGGTGGTCACATGGTTTAAGGCTAGGGACTTTACGTGAGCTGTGATGGTGGGGGTGTGGCCAAGCTCTGAAGAGAACCATCACTGAACCCGTCGGCAACATTTCTGAGACGCTCCCTCGTGGCGTCTCCGGACAGTCCAGCCGGCTGGGTTTAGTCTTACGTGTGTAAAATAAAGCTGCACACTGAGCAACCGACTGAATCTGCAGCGCTGCCTCAGACCTTTGAGCAGCGCCCGGGTGTGACGAGGCTAAATGTTGTGGCGACAAGAAGCTTGTTAGTCCAACAACAGAAGAACCCCATAAATTAGCTGCAGCGTTGTGTAAGTTGCGAGGTTCAAAGCTGTGAAAAAAGTAGCAGCTTATAGTCCAGAAATTACGGTAGTTTGTTTTTTCCACTTTTTATAGGATATAAATATTAATGTTCAGTTGAGAAAAAACAACATTTATCTGGGCTGTAATAATTTACCTCTGACTCTCCAGAAAACTGTTACATTCTAATTCTTATGTGCCTAAAACAATTTAATGTGACTGACAAATGTTACACTTATGTTGACTGATGATGTAGCTTAGTGTGTTTGTGTATTACAGTTAGGAAAATTAAGTAGAGTTATTCATTTTGTGATGTAGTTTGTGTATTACAGTTAGAAAAATTAAGTAGAATTATTCATTTTGTGATGTAGTTTGTGTATTACAGTTAGAAAAATTAAGTAGAATTATTCATTTTGTGATGTAGTTTGTGTATTACAGTTAGAAAAATTAAGTAGAATTATTCATTTTGTGATGTAGTTTGTGTATTACAGTTAGAAAAATTAAGTAGAATTATTCATTTTGTGATGTAGTTTGTGTATTACAGTTAGAAAAATTAAGTAGAATTATTCATTTTGTGATGTAGTTTGTGTATTACAGTTAGAAAAATTAAGTAGAATTATTCATTTTGTGATGTAGTTTGTGTATTACAGTTAGAAAAATTAAGTAGAATTATTCATTTTGTGATGTAGTTTGTGTATTACAGTTAGAAAAATTAAGTAGAATTATTCATTTTCTGATGTAGTTTGTGTATTACAGTTAGAATGATGTAGTTTGTGTATTACAGTTAGAATGATGTAGTTTGTGTATTACAGTTAGAAAAATTAAGTAGAATTATTCATTTTGTGATGTAGTTTGTGTATTACAGTTAGAAAATTAAGTAGAATTATTCATTTTGTGATGTAGTTTGTGTATTACAGTTAGAAAATTAAGTAGAATTATTCATTTTGTGATGTAGTTTGTGTATTACAGTTAGAAAAATTAAGTAGAATTATTCATTTTCTGATGTAGTTTGTGTATTACAGTTAGAATGATGTAGTTTGTGTATTACAGTTAGAATGATGTAGTTTGTGTATTACAGTTAGAATTAGTTTGTGTATTCAGTTAGTGATGTAGTTTGTGTATTACAGTTAGAAAAATTAAGTAGAATTATTCATTTTGTGATGTAGTTTGTGTATTACAGTTAGAAAAATTAAGTAGAATTATTCATTTTGTGATGTAGTTTGTGTATTACAGTTAGTAAAATTAAGTAGAATTATTCATTTTGTGATGTAGTTTGAAGGTTATCATTGGTTGAACAAACTGTGAAATAAGGGGCAGATATAATAAGATTTCATCTTCTTTCTGCTCCTTTCATTTTATCCTACTTGTATTCTTGTATCTGATGAAACTGTCTTGTATTGTTCTTTTAAAATGAATGAATAAACATCAAATCAAATGTGAGAGCGGGTGTTCATGCACCGTCAGTGTTTCACATCGAAGGGACTCTTGGAGAAGCTCTGTTCAGTGAACGCAGCTCTGTTCAGTGAACGCAGCTCTGTTCAGTGAACGCAGCTCTGTTCAGTGAACGCAGCTCTGTTCAGTGAACGCAGCTCTGTTCAGTGAACGCAGCACTGTTCAGTGAACGCAGCTCTGTTCAGTGAACGCAGCTCTGTTCAGTGAACGCAGCTCTGTTCAGTGAACGCAGCTCTGGTCAGTGAACGCAGCTCTGTTCAGTGAACGCAGCTCTGTTCAGTGAACGCAGCTCTGTTCAGTGAACGCAGCTCTGTTCAGTGAACGCAGCTCTGTTCAGTGAACGCAGCTCTGTTCAGTGAACGCAGCTCTGTTCAGTGAACGCAGCTCTGTTCAGTGAACGCAGCTCTGTTCAGTGAACGCAGCTCTGTTCAGTGAACGCAGCTCTGTTCAGTGAACGCAGCTCTGTTCAGTGAACGCAGCTCTGTTCAGTGAACGCAGCTCTGTTCAGTGAACGCAGCTCTGTTCAGTGAACGCAGCTCTGTTCAGTGAACGCAGCTCTGTTCAGTGAACGCAGCTCTGTTCAGTGAACGCAGCTCTGGTCAGTGAACGCAGCTCTGTTCAGTGAACGCAGCTCTGTTCAGTGAACGCAGCTCTGTTCAGTGAACGCAGCTCTGGTCAGTGAACGCAGCTCTGTTCAGTGAACGCAGCTCTGTTCAGTGAACGCAGCTCTGTTCAGTGAACGCAGCTCTGTTCAGTGAACGCAGCTCTGTTCAGTGAACGCAGCTCTGTTCAGTGAACGCAGCTCTGTTCAGTGAACGCAGCTCTGTTCAGTGAACGCAGCTCTGTTCAGTGAACGCAGCTCTGGTCAGTGAACGCAGCTCTGGTCAGTGAACGCAGCTCTGGTCAGTGAACGCAGCTCTGTTCAGTGAACGCAGCTCTGTTCAGTGAACGCAGCTCTGTTCAGTGAACGCAGCTCTGTTCAGTGAACGCAGCTCTGGTCAGTGAACGCAGCTCTGTTCAGTGAACGCAGCTCTGGTCAGTGAACGCAGCTCTGTTCAGTGAACGCAGCTCTGTTCAGTGAACGCAGCTCTGTTCAGTGAACGCAGCTCTGTTCAGTGAACGCAGCTCTGGTCAGTGAACGCAGCTCTGTTCAGTGAACGCAGCTCTGGTCAGTGAACGCAGCTCTGTTCAGTGAACGCAGCTCTGTTCAGTGAACGCAGCTCTGGTCAGTGAACGCAGCTCTGTTCAGTGAACGCAGCTCTGTTCAGTGAACGCAGCTCTGTTCAGTGAACGCAGCTCTGTTCAGTGAACGCAGCTCTGTTCAGTGAACGCAGCTCTGTTCAGTGAACGCAGCTCTGTTCAGTGAACGCAGCTCTGTTCAGTGAACGCAGCTCTGTTCAGTGAACGCAGCTCTGTTCAGTGAACGCAGCTCTGTTCAGTGAACGCAGCTCTGTTCAGTGAACGCAGCTCTGTTCAGTGAACGCAGCTCTGTTCAGTGAACGCAGCACTGTTCAGTGAACGCAGCTCTGTTCAGTGAACGCAGCTCTGTTCAGTGAACGCAGCACTGTTCAGTGAACGCAGCTCTGTTCAGTGAACGCAGCTCTGTTCAGTGAACGCAGCTCTGTTCAGTGAACGCAGCTCTGTTCAGTGAACGCAGCTCTGTTCAGTGAACGCAGCATCTGTTCAGTGAACGCAGCTCTGTTCAGTGAACGCAGCTCTGTTCAGTGAACGCAGCTCTGTTCAGTGAACGCAGCTCTGTTCAGTGAACGCAGCTCTGTTCAGTGAACGCAGCACTGTTCAGTGAACGCAGCTCTGTTCAGTGAACGCAGCTCTGTTCAGTGAACGCAGCTCTGTTCAGTGAACGCAGCTCTGGTCAGTGAACGCAGCTCTGTTCAGTGAACGCAGCTCTGTTCAGTGAACGCAGCTCTGTTCAGTGAACGCAGCACTGTTCAGTGAACGCAGCTCTGGTCAGTGAACGCAGCTCTGTTCAGTGAACGCAGCTCTGTTCAGTGAACGCAGCTCTGTTCAGTGAACGCAGCTCTGTTCAGTGAACGCAGCTCTGTTCAGTGAACGCAGCTCTGTTCAGTGAACGCAGCTCTGGTCAGTGAACGCAGCTCTGTTCAGTGAACGCAGCTCTGTTCAGTGAACGCAGCTCTGTTCAGTGAACGCAGCTCTGTTCAGTGAACGCAGCTCTGTTCAGTGAACGCAGCTCTGGTCAGTGAACGCAGCTCTGTTCAGTGAACGCAGCTCTGGTCAGTGAACGCAGCTCTGGTCAGTGAACGCAGCTCTGTTCAGTGAACGCAGCTCTGTTCAGTGAACGCAGCTCTGGTCAGTGAACGCAGCTCTGTTCAGTGAACGCAGCTCTGTTCAGTGAACGCAGCTCTGGTCAGTGAACGCAGCTCTGGTCAGTGAACGCAGCTCTGTTCAGTGAACGCAGCTCTGTTCAGTGAACGCAGCTCTGGTCAGTGAACGCAGCTCTGTTCAGTGAACGCAGCTCTGTTCAGTGAACGCAGCTCTGTTCAGTGAACGCAGCTCTGTTCAGTGAACGCAGCTCTGTTCAGTGAACGCAGCTCTGTTCAGTGAACGCAGCTCTGTTCAGTGAACGCAGCTCTGTTCAGTGAACGCAGCTCTGTTCAGTGAACGCAGCTCTGGTCAGTGAACGCAGCTCTGTTCAGTGAACGCAGCTCTGTTCAGTGAACGCAGCTCTGTTCAGTGAACGCAGCACTGTTCAGTGAACGCAGCTCTGTTCAGTGAACGCAGCTCTGTTCAGTGAACGCAGCTCTGTTCAGTGAACGCAGCACTGTTCAGTGAACGCAGCTCTGTTCAGTGAACGCAGCTCTGGTCAGTGAACGCAGCTCTGTTCAGTGAACGCAGCTCTGTTCAGTGAACGCAGCTCTGTTCAGTGAACGCAGCTCTGTTCAGTGAACGCAGCTCTGTTCAGTGAACGCAGCTCTGTTCAGTGAACGCAGCTCTGTTCAGTGAACGCAGCTCTGTTCAGTGAACGCAGCTCTGGTCAGTGAACGCAGCTCTGTTCAGTGAACGCAGCTCTGTTCAGTGAACGCAGCTCTGTTCAGTGAACGCAGCTCTGTTCAGTGAACGCAGCTCTGTTCAGTGAACGCAGCTCTGTTCAGTGAACGCAGCTCTGTTCAGTGAACGCAGCTCTGTTCAGTGAACGCAGCTCTGTTCAGTGAACGCAGCTCTGTTCAGTGAACGCAGCTCTGTTCAGTGAACGCAGCTCTGTTCAGTGAACGCAGCTCTGTTCAGTGAACGCAGCTCTGTTCAGTGAACGCAGCTCTGTTCAGTGAACGCAGCTCTGTTCAGTGAACGCAGCTCTGTTCAGTGAACGCAGCTCTGTTCAGTGAACGCAGCTCTGTTCAGTGAACGCAGCTCTGTTCAGTGAACGCAGCTCTGTTCAGTGAACGCAGCTCTGTTCAGTGAACGCAGCTCTGTTCAGTGAACGCAGCTCTGTTCAGTGAACGCAGCTCTGTTCAGTGAACGCAGCTCTGTTCAGTGAACGCAGCTCTGTTCAGTGAACGCAGCTCTGTTCAGTGAACGCAGCTCTGTTCAGTGAACGCAGCTCTGTTCAGTGAACGCAGCTCTGTTCAGTGAACGCAGCTCTGTTCAGTGAACGCAGCTCTGTTCAGTGAACGCAGCTCTGTTCAGTGAACGCAGCTCTGTTCAGTGAACGCAGCTCTGTTCAGTGAACGCAGCTCTGTTCAGTGAACGCAGCTCTGTTCAGTGAACGCAGCTCTGTTCAGTGAACGCAGCTCTGTTCAGTGAACGCAGCTCTGTTCAGTGAACGCAGCTCTGTTCAGTGAACGCAGCTCTGTTCAGTGAACGCAGCTCTGTTCAGTGAACGCAGCTCTGTTCAGTGAACGCAGCTCTGTTCAGTGAACGCAGCTCTGTTCAGTGAACGCAGCTCTGTTCAGTGAACGCAGCTCTGTTCAGTGAACGCAGCTCTGTTCAGTGAACGCAGCTCTGTTCAGTGAACGCAGCTCTGTTCAGTGAACGCAGCTCTGTTCAGTGAACGCAGCTCTGGTCAGTGAACGCAGCTCTGTTCAGTGAACGCAGCTCTGTCAGTGAACGCAGCTCTGTTCAGTGAACGCAGCTCTGTTCAGTGAACGCAGCTCTGTTCAGTGAACGCAGCTCTGTTCAGTGAACGCAGCTCTGTTCAGTGAACGCAGCTCTGTTCAGTGAACGCAGCTCTGTTCAGTGAACGCAGCTCTGTTCAGTGAACGCAGCTCTGTTCAGTGAACGCAGCTCTGTTCAGTGAACGCAGCTCTGTTCAGTGAACGCAGCTCTGTTCAGTGAACGCAGCTCTGTTCAGTGAACGCAGCTCTGTTCAGTGAACGCAGCTCTGTTCAGTGAACGCAGCTCTGTTCAGTGAACGCAGCTCTGTTCAGTGAACGCAGCTCTGTTCAGTGAACGCAGCTCTGTTCAGTGAACGCAGCTCTGGTCAGTGAACGCAGCTCTGTTCAGTGAACGCAGCTCTGTTCAGTGAACGCAGCTCTGTTCAGTGAACGCAGCTCTGTTCAGTGAACGCAGCTCTGGTCAGTGAACGCAGCTCTGTTCAGTGAACGCAGCTCTGTTCAGTGAACGCAGCTCTGTTCAGTGAACGCAGCTCTGTTCAGTGAACGCAGCTCTGTTCAGTGAACGCAGCTCTGTTCAGTGAACGCAGCTCTGTTCAGTGAACGCAGCTCTGTTCAGTGAACGCAGCTCTGTTCAGTGAACGCAGCTCTGGTCAGTGAACGCAGCTCTGTTCAGTGAACGCAGCTCTGTTCAGTGAACGCAGCTCTGTTCAGTGAACGCAGCTCTGTTCAGTGAACGCAGCTCTGTTCAGTGAACGCAGCTCTGTTCAGTGAACGCAGCTCTGTTCAGTGAACGCAGCTCTGTTCAGTGAACGCAGCTCTGGTCAGTGAACGCAGCTCTGTTCAGTGAACGCAGCTCTGTTCAGTGAACGCAGCTCTGTTCAGTGAACGCAGCTCTGGTCAGTGAACGCAGCTCTGTTCAGTGAACGCAGCTCTGTTCAGTGAACGCAGCTCTGTTCAGTGAACGCAGCTCTGGTCAGTGAACGCAGCTCTGTTCAGTGAACGCAGCTCTGTTCAGTGAACGCAGCTCTGTTCAGTGAACGCAGCTCTGTTCAGTGAACGCAGCTCTGTTCAGTGAACGCAGCTCTGTTCAGTGAACGCAGCTCTGTTCAGTGAACGCAGCTCTGGTCAGTGAACGCAGCTCTGTTCAGTGAACGCAGCTCTGTTCAGTGAACGCAGCTCTGTTCAGTGAACGCAGCTCTGTTCAGTGAACGCAGCTCTGTTCAGTGAACGCAGCTCTGTTCAGTGAACGCAGCTCTGTTCAGTGAACGCAGCTCTGTTCAGTGAACGCAGCTCTGTTCAGTGAACGCAGCTCTGTTCAGTGAACGCAGCTCTGTTCAGTGAACGCAGCTCTGTCAGTGAACGCAGCTCTGTTCAGTGAACGCAGCTCTGTTCAGTGAACGCAGCTCTGTTCAGTGAACGCAGCTCTGTTCAGTGAACGCAGCTCTGTTCAGTGAACGCAGCTCTGTTCAGTGAACGCAGCTCTGTTCAGTGAACGCAGCTCTGTTCAGTGAACGCAGCTCTGTTCAGTGAACGCAGCTCTGTTCAGTGAACGCAGCTCTGTTCAGTGAACGCAGCTCTGTTCAGTGAACGCAGCTCTGTTCAGTGAACGCAGCTCTGTTCAGTGAACGCAGCTCTGTTCAGTGAACGCAGCTCTGTTCAGTGAACGCAGCTCTGTTCAGTGAACGCAGCTCTGTTCAGTGAACGCAGCTCTGTTCAGTGAACGCAGCACTGTCAGTGAACGCAGCTCTGGTCAGTGAACGCAGCTCTGGTCAGTGAACGCAGCTCTGTTCAGTGAACGCAGCATGAGGCAGCGTGACCTGAAACTGTACCTGTGCTTGTGAAGTGCAGCTCCTGCTTGGTTGGATCGTGGACCTGGGTGCCTGGGGGTGAAGTGCTGGTGCTGGTCAAACTGGTTGGTTTTTCATCTCTACTCGTACACTCCTCCTGGAGCTGTGCCTGGCTCCTGTGGTTCTGCTGACTCCTGGGGGGCCATATTGTAGGGCCCATGGGGCAGTTTTTCTGAGCACAGTCCTCTGCTGTGCTCTCAGGATCCTTTTTAACCGTTTGTGTTCCTATGTGGTTTGTCAGATCTGGGGTGGGAACGGAGTCTGGGGGGGTTGAACGAGGCTTCAGTCTGAGCTGCAGCTCGGCCTGCCTGCAGGAGTCTGACGTCTTGCAGTCCACGGGCCCGTTGGCTTCAGTGAGCTGAAGCTCTGCCAGGGGTCCATTGGGTTTCCTACAGTTCTGACATGGTTCCAGGCTGCACTTACATACACCCAGCTCTGCTGGGGGGTCTCTGGAAGTCAAGGGTCCTTGGGGGTTTAAAGGTAAAGCACAAGAAGTCCTTTCTAAAGAGGCTTGAACCTTCACGTCCTCTGATGAAACGCTCGTCTTCTTGCTGTCCAGCTCTGCCGAGGACTCTGCAGAGCCCGCCTTCTGTTTGATGGACAGGTGTCGCACGATGCTGCACTGGAGCGAGATGACGTCCTGAAGCCACTGCTCAACACACAACACATGCATTACTGGAGGACTCATCCTGTGAGTTTTACTGTGGAGCCATAGTTTCTAACATTAGTGACAGAGCATTTTTAAAGTGTCTGTGACATCATCTTTGAACTTTGCATACAGTGGCACAACATAAATATCTTGTATCATTCAACTATGTTCGTTTTAGCAAACAAAATGATAAATTAATGAAAATTCCTTTCAAAGTGAGTCCATCCATCCATCCATCCATTTTCTTCCACTTATCCGGGGTCGGGTCGCGGGGGTAGCAGCCTAAGTAGGGAGGCCCAGACTTCCCTCTCCCCAGCCACTTGGAGCAGCTCCTCTGGGGGAATCCCAAGGCGTTCCCAGGCCAGCCGAGAAACATAGTCCCTCCAGCGTGTCCTGGGTCTTCCTCTGGGTCTCCTCCCGGTGGGACATGCCCGGAACACCTCACCAGGGAGGCGTCCAGGAGGCATCCTAACCAGATGCCCGAGCCACCTCAACTGGCTCCTCTCGATGTGGAGAAGCAGCGGCTCTACTCCGAGTCCCTCCCGGATGACTGAGCTTCTCACCCTATCTCTAAGGGAGAGTCCAGCCACCCTGCGGAGAAAACTCATTTCAGCCGCTTGTATCCGAGATCTTGTTCTTTCGGTCATAACCCAAAGCTCATGACCATAGATGAGGGTGGGAACGTAGATCGATCGGTAAATTGAGAGCTTTGCCTTTTGACTCAGCTCTCTCTTCACCACGACAGACCGGTACAGCGCCCGCTTCACTGCGGACGCTGCACCTATCCGCCTATCGATCTCACGCTCCAGTTTTCCCTCATTCGTGAACAAGATCCCGAGATACTTAAACTCCTCCACTTGGGGCAGGACCTCCTCCCCGACCCGGAGAGGGCATGCTACCCTTTTCCGGCTCAAGACCATGGCCTCGGATTTGGAGGAACTGATCCTCATCCCGGCCGCATCGCATTCAGCTGCAAACCGCTCCAGTGAAAGTTGTAGATCACGAACTGATGAAGCCAATAGGACCACATCATCTGCAAAAAACAGAGAAGCGATTCTAAGGCCACCAAAACGGATCCTCTCAACACCTTGGCTGCGCCTAGAAATTCTGTCCATAAAAGTTATGAACAGAATCGGTGACAAAGGGCAACCTTGGCGGAGTCCAACTCTCACTGGAAACGAGCCTGACTTACTGCCGGCAATGCGGACCAAGCTCTGACACCGGTCGTACAGGGACCTAACAGCCCTTATCAATGGGCCTGGTACCCCATACTCCCGGAGTACCCCCCACAGAACCCCCCGAGGGACGCGGTCGAATGCCTTTTCCAAGTCCACAAAGCACATGTAAACTGGTTGGGCAAACTCCCACGCACCCTCCAGGACCCTGCTGAGGGTGTAGAGCTGGTCCAGTGTTCCACGACCAGGACGAAAACCACACTGCTCCTCCTGAATCCGAGGTTCGACTATCCGACGGATTGCAACATCTGTAATGTAGGATGAAGAACCTCAGTTCGTGGCTGCCATGATAACACATACACATTCTCTGCCAGATCGCCTTTTTTTTCTGTATAACTTGAAAAATGCTGTTACGTTGTGTTGCATTTGGGTGTTCTAATATCATCAGTGAACAGGTGAGCGTTTTCACTTTCCCTAAAGATGAAATACTTCGTCAAGAATGGAATAAACAAAGCTGCCCCCCCTCGGAGATCCCTGCTTCCTGAAAAGGTAAGACTAAAAAAAATACGGGTGCAGACCTAAATTAGAACCTGCTGTTTCTTGTTCATCTAACTTTCTGCTTCCCAAACTGAAGACAAATCGCTCAAATCTTAACTTAGATTGATAAATTCATCGGTTTATTTCATGTCCGCCATGAATATGTAAAAGGGGCGTTCTAAAGACGTTCTCCCTCCTACGTCACAGATGTTGCATTCGCTTGTAGTCGGACGTCCCGTGAAGAAACACGGTTTTTAATTTTAAACTCACTTTGAAAGGAATTTTCATTAATTTATCATTTTGTTTGCTAAAACGAACATAGTTGAATGATACAAGATATTTATGTTGTGTACAGTATATGTAAGGTTAAAAGATGATGTCACCCACACTTTAAATCATAAGGTAACACTTCAGTGCCTCCACAGTCTGGAGACATCGAGCAGGACTCTTCTGACAGTCCATGTGTCAGATGGATCTACAGTCAAAGTTCTTCTTGAAGTGAGCCGTTTGGACCTACCTCCTCCTGCTCGGCCTCGGTGGTGAGGCGCTCAGAGGGCTGATGGTCAGGAACGCTGCCACAGATCAGCTCCAGCTGACGCACCCCTGCAGGAAGCAGCATGGAGGGAGGACTCTGGTACTGAGCCTTGATGGCATCTGGCACCTGAAGGAAAACAACTACTGTCACACAAGCTTCAGATTCTTCAGCATCAGAAAAGGCGTTCAATACAGAAACAACTGGACTTTATTTGTAACAGAAAACGTTTCGCCCTCTATCCAAAGGGCTTTCTCAATTCAAAGAGCAGGCTGTGTGACAGTGAAGTTATAACAGGCTGAGATAACACACACATCCTATGTAAATTGACGAATCACATAGGATATTAGATATAAGAATTACATAGGATGTGTGTGTTATCTCAGGTATGTGTGTGTGTCATCTCAGCCTGTTATAACTCCACTGTCACACAGCCTGCTCTTTGAATTGATAAAGCCCTCTGGATAGAGGGTGAAACGTTTTCTGCAACAAATAAAGTCCAGTTGTTTTTGTATTGAACGCTTGTTCTGATTTTATCATGTCCTGGACAACTGAGAATCTTCACCAGCATATTCTTCAGCATATTGTTTTTGAACTGTCGATCAGCATCACGTCTCAAACATTCACTGACGTTAAGGTTGTTTTAAACTGCACTGCTGTTAAACAGAGGCCCAGCAGTTTGAAAGAGTAAGATGTTTGACCAGCCCAAACAATGTGTAGATGCTCCATCTGCTTACCTTCATGGTTCTCTTGTGGTGCTGATGAGACGTGCGTCGATTTGGAGGATTTCGCCGGTGGACTCGGCTTAGGAAGTCCACCTTGACGGCGTGCTGGGAGATCCTGTCCTGGAACTGGTCGAACAGCTGACAGCGGCTGGACAGACTCAGGCTCCTCTGATTCAGCTGGACAGCACACGAGTATGTGAGCAAAACAAGAAGCGGTGAAAGAAACGTTCATCCCTCAGAGGAGGCCGCCTACCACAAGGTGCTCGACGTGATTCGGACACATCCATTTTCCAGCAGGAGGCGCTGTGAGTGGGGGGTCCAGGCAGTCCATGTGGAAGAGAAGTGGACAATAATCACACTGGACCAGTGGAGCCAACCTGCAACTCCTGGGAGAAGAAACACACCTTCACTCTTCTGCTTTAGACACGAGCTGCTCCTGAAACGTTTCCAGATGCACAGCCTGAAGCCAGATGTTTTATTTACTACTAAACACACGTTTACTTTTTTAGTTTTAGTTTGTGAAACTCTTTACAACACTCAGTTTCTGACGGACATTTTGAAGCAAAGGACGTTCATGAAAACCGTTAAGTCAGGATTCTTCAGCCTAGTCAGAAATGACGACAACCTGAAACATCTGGATCAGTTGTGGGAGTGGACCTGCAGTGTCTGACAGAGGAACCTGCTCCAGATCCTGAACAACACGTCACCCCCCCACTGCATGACACCCTGGACTCTGACCGCAGCACCATCAGTCGTAGACTGACACCACCGAGGTGCTCCACAGAACAACACAGGAAGTCCTTCTTTTAGTTGCTCTGGCTGAAAACAGGCGGTAAAACCAGGCAAGCGTCACTGAGGTCAGCAGATGTTTGTATCGCACCTGTTGCAGCAGAAGCAGACTTTAACAGGAAGAGGGACGAGGCCGTTGGGATCCAGTTCGTGTTGAGGCCTCCTGAACGGCTTCCCCAGCAGCTCTTCTTTTCTCCTTCGTTTACTGCTGCCTGGAAAAGCAGAACACAAGGAGGAGCATGAGCTCAGAAGTTCTGTCACGTTCTGCTGCTCGTCACACGCCCACTCTTCTGTGTGTTGCTGCTCAATCAAAACACAACTGGTACAAATCCACACGGTGAGAGTGAGAACCGCTGAGAGGAGGAAGTGACCTCAGCCGGTCTGGTGCGGAGCAAAGAGTCCGTTTTACTGAGCCCTGTGTCCATCACATCTTCTCTCAAACATCTACCTGTTCACAAGGTGCAGCGCTTCATTTACCATATTTTCCGGTGTATAGGTCGCACCTTTTTATGGTTTTTTCAAGGCCTGCGACCTATACACCAGTGCGACCTATTTATGGATTTTTTTCATATTTTTAGACCAATTTTTGGCTTAAGTTATGACAATTTTTCACTTTGGCAGAAAATGGTGCAGTACCAGTTTTGGCCGCTAGGGGGCACTTCCAGAGGAGTACACCGACCGTTTCCAGCTCATGTGTCCGAAAAAAAGCTCCTCTGCTCGGACTGACTGTCAGCCTCCTGGTCTGGAGGTAACTTCTTTTAGCTCTGTGTTTGTTTGCAAGATAAGTCAAGAACCACTCAGCGGATTTTTCTGAAACTTACAGAATGTAATCACTGTATGGACATTTACAAGTGAGTAGCTTTATTAGATGTTTGAGATAAAAATAAACCGATCTTTTATTAGCGGTTAGCTTCAGTTAGCTTCTGTTTTTAGCATTGGTTTTATTTCTGTTTACGTTATAAATAGCTTCGAAACCATCCATCCATCCATCCATCCATCTTCTTCCGCTTATCCGGGGTCGGGTCGCGGGGGTAGCAGCCTAAGTAGGGAGGCCCAGACTTCCCTCTCCCCAGCCACTTGGAGCAGTTCCTCCGGGGGAATCCCAAGGCGTTCCCAGGCCAGCCGAGAAACATAGTCCCTCCAGCGCGTCCTGGGTCTTCCTCTGGGTCTCCTCCCGGTGGGACGTGCCCGGAACACCTCACCAGGGAGGCGTCCAGGAGGCATCCTAACCAGATGCCCGAGCCACCTCAACTGGCTCCTCTCGATGTGGAGAAGCAGCGGCTCTACTCCGAGTCCCTCCCGGATGACTGAGCTTCTCACCCTATCTCTAAGGGAGAGTCCAGCCACCCTGCGGAGAAAACTCATTTCAGCCGCTTGTATCCGAGATCTTGTTCTTTCGGTCATAACCCAAAGCTCATGACCATAGATGAGGGTGGGAACGTAGATCGATCGGTAAATTGAGAGCTTTGCCTTTTGACTCAGCTCTCTCTTCACCACGACAGACCGGTACAGCGCCCGCTTCACTGCGGACGCTGCACCTATCCGCCTATCGATCTCACGCTCCAGTTTTCCCTCATTCGTGAACAAGATCCCGAGATACTTAAACTCCTCCACTTGGGGCAGGACCTCCTCCCCGACCCGGAGAGGGCATGCTACCCTTTTCCGGCTCAAGACCATGGCCTCGGATTTGGAGGAACTGATCCTCATCCCGGCCGCATCACACTCGGCTGCAAACCGCTCCAGTGAAAGTTGTAAATCACGAACTGATGAAGCCAGTAGGACCACATCATCTGCAAAAAACAGAGAAGCGATTCTAAGGTCACCAAAACGGATCCTCTCAACACCTTGGCTGCGCCTAGAAATTCTGTCCATAAAAGTTATGAACAGAATCGGTGACAAAGGGCAACCTTGGCGGAGTCCAACTCTCACCGGAAACGAGCCTGACTTACTGCCGGCAATGCGGACCAAGCTCTGACACCGGTCGTACAGGGACCTAACAGCCCTTATCAAAGGGCCTGGTACCCCATACTCCCGGAGTACCCCCCACAGAACCCCCCGAGGGACGCGGTCGAATGCCTTCTCCAAGTCCACAAAACACATGTAAACTGGTTGGGCAAACTCCCACGCACCCTCCAGGACCCTGCTGAGGGTGTAGAGCTGGTCCAGTGTTCCACGACCAGGACGAAAACCACACTGCTCCTCCTGAATCCGAGGTTCGACTATCCGACGGACCCTCCTCTCCAGAACCCCTGAATAGACCTTACCAGGGAGGCTTAAGAGTGTGATCCCCCTATAGTTGGAACACACCCTACGGTCCCCCTTTTTAAATAGGGGAACCACCACCCCAGTCTGCCAATCCAAGGGAACTGCCCCCGATGTCCACGCGATATTGCAGAGTCGCGTAAGCCAACACAACCCTACAACATCCAGAGCCCTAAGGAACTCCGGGCGAATCTCATCCACCCCCGGAGCCTTGCCACCGCGGAGCTTTTTAACCACCTCGGCGACCTCAGCACCAGAGATCGGAGAACCCGACCCAAAGTCCCCAGGCTCTGCTTCCTCAGTGGAAGACGTGCCAGTAGGATTGAGGAGGTCTTCGAAGTATTCCGCCCACCGACTCACAACATCCCGAGTTGAGGTCAGCAGCACGCCACCTCCACCATAAATGGTGTTGGTCTCGTACCTCTTTCCCCCCCTGAGACGCCGGATGGTGGACCAGAATCGCCTCGAAGCCGTACGGAAGTCATTCTCCATGGCCTCTCCGAACTCCTCCCACGCCCGAGTTTTTGCCTCAGCAACCACCCGAGCCGCATGCCGCTTGGACTGCCGGTACCTATCAGCTGCTTCCGGGGTCCCACAAGCCAAAAAGGCCCAATAGGACTCCTTCTTCAGCCTGACAGCATCCCTCACTGCCGGTGTCCACCACCGGGTTCGAGGGTTGCCACCTCGACAGGCACCAACAACCTTGCGGCCACAGCTCCGATAAGCTGCCTCGACAATAGAGGCGCGGAACACGGCCCACTCGGACTCCATGTCCCCCGCCTCCCTCGGAACGTGTTCAAAGCTCTCCCGGAGGTGGGAGTTAAAGCTCCGTCTTACGGGAGACTCTGCCAGACGTTCCCAGCAGACCCTCACGATACGTTTGGGTCTGCCAGGTCTGACCGGCATCCTCCCCCACCATCGGAGCAAACTCACCACCAGGTAGTGGTCAGTAGACAGCTCCGCCCCTCTCCTCACCCGAGTGTCCAAGACATGCGGCCGCAGATCAGATGAGACGACAACAAAGTCGATCATCGAACTGCGACCTAGGGTGTCCTGGTGCCAAGAGCACATATGGACACCCTTATGCTTAAACATGGTGTTCGTTATGGACAATCCATGACGAGCACAGAAGTCCAATAACAGAACACCACTCTGGTTCAGATCAGGGGGGCCGTTCCTCCCAACCACACCCCTCCAGGTCTCACTGTCATTGCCCACGTGAGCGTTGAAGTCCCCCAGTAGAACAAGGGAGTCCCCAGGAGGCGCACTCTCCAATACCCCCTCCAAGGACTCCAAAAAGGGTGGGTAGTCTGAGCTGCCGTTTGGTGCATAGGCACAAACAACAGTCAGAGCCCGTCCCCCCACACGTAGGCGAAGGGAGGCTACCCTCTCGTTCACCGGGGTGAACCCCAACGTACAGGCACCAAGATGGGGGGCAACCAGTATGCCCACTCCTGCTCGGCGCCTCTCACCAGGGGCAACTCCAGAGTGGAAGAGTGTCCAACCCCTCTCAAGGAAACTGGTTCCAGAGCCAGAGCCATGCGTTGAGGTGAGTCCGACTATTTCTAGTCGGAACCTCTCAACCTCACACACTAGCTCAGGCTCCTTCCCCACCAGAGAGGTGACATTCCATGTCCCAATGGCCAGCTTCTGTAGCCGAGGATCAGACCGCCAGGGTCCCCGCCCTCGGCCGCCACCCATCTCACATTGCACCCGACCCCTTTGGCCCCTCCCACAGGTGGTGAGCCCATGGGAAGGGGGACCCACGTCTCCTCTTCGGGCTGTGCCCGGCCGGGCTCCATGGGTAAAAGCCCGGCCACCAGGCGCTCGCCAGCGTGCCCCACCTCCGGGCCTGGCTCCAGAGTGGGGCCCCGGTGACCCGCGTCCGGGCGAGGGAAAACTTAGTCCATTAATTGTACTCATCATAGGGGTTTTTGGGCTGCACTTTGTCTGATCCCTCACCTAGGACCTGTCTGCCTTGGGTGACCCTTCTAGGGGCATGAAGCCCCTGACAGCATAGCTCCTAGGATCATTGGGACACTCAAACCCCTCCACCACGGTAAGGTGGCAGCCCAGGGAGGGGTTTGAAACCAATCGGTGTATATTTTTTCTGCTTACAGAGTGTAATTATAAGGCTTTAATGTACTAACTGTTGGCCTGGATGAAACATTTGAGATGAAATTCGATTTTTTATTCGGGTTTTGAGAGACGGACTCGTCTCGGTTAGCATTCGTTTTATTTCCGTGTACCGTATTTTCCGGTGTATAGGTCGCACCTTTTTATGATTTTTTCAAGGCCTGCGACCTATACACCAGTGCGACCTATTTATGGATTTTTTTCATATTTTTAGACCAATTTTTGGCTGAGTTATGGCCCTTTTTCCCTGTTGCATAAAATGGTGCAGTACCAGTTTCGGCCACCAGGGGGCAGTGCAAGTGCAGTACCAGTTTCGGCCGCTATGATCGCTAAAGAGGCCTGTACCAGTATTCTGCTTTATTTACAGATTTATTTGGGTGTAGCTGTAACTGTCAAAGTGCATTTCAATCAGCTGCACCTCCAGATGCTGCATATTTCAGCTCACAGTCAGCTCCACCTCCAGATAATAATAATAATAATAATGAATTCCATTTATAATGCACTTTTCATTAATAAAAATCTCAAAGTGCTACAAAGTGTAACAAAGCAAAGATCAAAATGAAACAAGTGATAAAATCAAATAAAATCAATAATAATATCGACTAAGATCAAAGATAAAATCATGTGGATGCAGATTAGGCTTGCTTAAAAAATAAATAAAATAAAACAAGTGATAAAATCTGATACACCCATATGTCCCTCCACGTGCTTTGAGGTCAGAGGATCAGGTACTCTTAATAGTTCCAGAAACTCGCCTTAAGCGCAGGGGTGACAGGGCGTTCTCTGTAGCAGGCCCAAGACTCTGGAACGAGTTACCGCTGCTCATCAAACAGGCCCCCTCCCTCTCGGTTTTCAAATCCCGGTTAAAAACTCACTACTACTCCATTGCTTTCAATGCCAGCTGATTTGTATTGGATCGTTTGATTTATGATCTGCAATGTTTTTATGTTTTTCGTGTTGTACTTCATTGTCTGTGTTGCCTGTTGCGTGTTTGTTTGTCCAGCACTTTGGTGTGGACTTGTTCCTGTTTAAAGTGCTTTATAAATAAAATGGTATGGTATGGTATGGTAAGTGATAAAATCTAGTAAAATATAATAAAATTGCTGCAGCTATCCTGCACTGGTTTCCACAGCAGCTGCAACTCTGAGCAGATCACCTTCAGCTGCAACTGATTTGTCATTTATTAACAAAAATTAAAGTGAGACACAGTCTTACAAAAAAGGCAGCCAACAAACATTTTTTTAGGAGTCTGTAGTTTAATTTTAATGATGTTGGTGGTATTTACATTTTGAAATAAGCTGATTTGTAATAATTTATTAACAAATATCAAAGTGAGACACAGTTTTACAAAAAAGGCAGCCAACAAACATTTTTTTAGGAGTCTGTAGTTTAATTTTAATGATGTTGGTGGTATTTACATTTTGAAATAAGCTGATTTGTAATAATTTATTGACAAAAATTAAAGTGAGACACAGTCTTACAAAAATGGCAGCTAACAAATGTAGGTGCGACCTAGGTGCGACCTATACACCGGTGCGACCTATACACCGGTGCGACCTATTTACGGATTTTTCCAGTTTATTGATAAATATTAGACACTGCGACCTATACACAGGTGCGACCTATACACCAGAAAATACGGTATATTTTAGCAAATAGCTAATAAACCACTCGGCTAATAAACCACTAACCCTTGTGCTATAATGTCAACTATAATTTTTAGCAAACAAATAATTGTTTTTACCGTGTTAATCTTCTTAAAAGCCTTGCTGTGCGCTCCTGTGGCAGACATTTGCAGAAGAGCTAAACACTCAGTCCATATTGCCGGGTTGTCTCAGCGGTGACGCGTTACGTCGGCGGTGACGTAGGTGCAACCTATTTCTGGATTTTTCCAATTTTTTGGCAATAATTGGACAATGCGACCTATACACCGGTGCGACCTATACACTGGAAAATACGGTAAACACGTTGAGCTTTTAACTGACGTCTACTGAAAAACCTCCTGTGGAGCACGTCTCATGCAGTCCTTCAGGAAGCTGAACTTCTAAAAGGACCCAGCAGCGTATCAGAGGGTTGAGTGCTTCTGAAGGACTCACCTGGCAGTGCGGTGGTGTAGGTGAGCTCGGTGGGCAGCTGAAACTGCGTGGGGTTTCTCTCCATGGCTGCAGCTATCAGGAGCTGGAAGGGCCTCTTGAGGCGGCGTGGCGTCGGAGCAGACGATGATGCACACTCGGGTTCAGCTCCTGGAACATCGTCCTCTGGCTCTGCTACCTCCTCCTCTCCATCGTTCTGCTCCTCCGAGGGAGTCGGTGTGGACGAGGCGTTGGACGTCGGAGTCCCAGGACGGCTACTCGGCCTGCTGCTGGTCCTGCGCTCAAGAAGACGGACCTGCGCCACTCTCAGACCGGGACCTGCTGCTCCGGCACCTGGAGGCAGACCGTCAAGCCGCAACGGGCCGGCGCTGAGCTCCAGCTCCATGGCAGGAGATGCAGAGCGCCTGGACGAGGACCGCTCTGGAAGGCCATTAGTCTGCTCGTTCTTCTGTTCCCGCTTCTGACAGCAACACAACAAACAGCGACTCATCAGGCCACGTGGCGAACAGCGCCAGGGACACTCGTGATGTTCCTCACTCACAGAGAAGGAACACCGTCTTACACAAACAGGTTGACTTCTCATTTAGACCATTTCCGCTGAGGCTGTCCAGCAGTCCCTTCTAGGCATTGTTTTTATCTCGAGTGCAGCAAAACATCTCACTTCACATGATCAGTTTCCACAGAAACAACACGGTTGTTGATTCATCAGCGTTTGAAGCCACTCACCTTCTTTCGAACGTTACAGCGATGACACATCCACTCTCCGGGGGGAAGCATTTCCTCACTCAGAGGTGGGTTGCTGAGGTGAAACAAAACATCCGTCAGACACCAGACCTCTGGAGTTCAGTGAACTGTGTCAATGTAACCCAGTATGTAATGA
The DNA here is from genome assembly GCA_038048925.1 of Garcialebias charrua. Classification (NCBI taxonomy): domain Eukaryota; kingdom Metazoa; phylum Chordata; class Actinopteri; order Cyprinodontiformes; family Rivulidae; genus Garcialebias; species Garcialebias charrua. The sequence continues at coordinate 1,564 of JBBPBX010015978.1, read as the reverse complement.
AAGAATTAACATTTTACTACAAGTTTGTAAAAGTGACACACCACTAGCTCCACCTGGTGGTGGAGACAGAACTACAAGTGAGCATGTGCACAAGAAGGAGCTAAATTACCGGTAGTTTCCAGCAGTTGTTCAAACACAGCTGCTGACACAATTATTGAACTTCCTGCAGCGAGGAGGGGTCCGTGGAGCACACGCCAAATAAGAACGGGCTTCACGTCACACTCCTCACATCAAAAAACACATTTCTTCAAAAGTCCTCATGATTCAGTCCATTCTTGAAGTCTAAGAACAATTTTAAACATGTGCAGTTCACATTGTATACAAGACACGGACAGCAGGGAACAAATAACACTTTAAAAGAAAGGAAGCATGATCCTAATGAATCCATGCACATTATGTTCATTATTGCTTTTTAGAGAAAACTGTAATGAGTCTGTGTGATCTGCATTTATAAAGAATTATATATAAACTTAGCAGGGCTCACAAAAATGTCTTACAATGAAAACAAAAGCTATAAATATGTCCCAGCGGTTTTTCAGGTGAAAAGTGTAAAGTGTGTCTGAACAATTAACAGCTGGCCTGTTTTCCCCATGTTAAAAAAAAACCAAATCGATCTATTTAAACAACAACAAAAAAGTACTTTTCATATACCGTATTAACCGAATTAACAGAGTTGAATTAGTTTTTCTCATGCTGAACATTTCATTGCACCGTTGACCCTGTGTTAACTTGCATGTAACAAATAAACAACACAACATCCTGCTAGTTGCTGGAAAAAAAAAAAAAAAGCATGAAGCCAATGGAGCAACCTCAGCTGTCATTCATCCTGTAAAGTAGGAATGTGAAATATATACAGTGCACGGTAGAAACAATTGACATTTAGCCCATGAGAGATCCGTCTTCTACCGGCTAACTGCAGTAACACTGTGTCTGATGTAAAATCAGAGTTGTCAGATTTAACCGTTACTTTTTTGTGTTGAAAACTTTGCGTAATTGTTAAAGTCTTTTCTTCGAGAGCTAAGTAGCGAAGCTACAAGCTAACTACGTCCGGCTTACCGTAGTGTTGCCGTATGGACGCATGCGCAAAACGCTGTGTTACGTCGAAAGTTTTTTTTTTCTGTCAAAAGGTAAAGTAAGCATTGGTCAGCTTTAGAGAAACCTGCTCTCTGATCTGTGAAATAACACTGCGTTGTATGATTTTACTGCGAGACCCTCTGGTCAAAGCCACAGAGGAAACTGGTTGCCATTTTGTGCCAGCTCTCCTTAAAGGAGCTGTATGTAACTTTTCCAACAATATATTTTTAACATATTTCTTCACTCTGTCACTACCTCCTGACATACTGATTTTAGACAAGTAATCTCTGAAAAAAACTATTGTCCCCTTGCTTCTCTAAAAGCATTTCTAAAAAGCCACAGTGACACGCCGTTAACCAGCCAATAAAAACAGAGTTTGTAACCAGCCAATAAAAACAGAGCTTGAATTTGAATCAGCCAATAAAAACAGAGCTTGAATATTTCAGCTTGAATCAGCCAATAAAAACAGAGCTTGAATTTGAATTTCAGC